>PVKE010004911.1:0-61788 GCA_004027555.1 Craseonycteris thonglongyai
ACATCGGGAAAGTATCTAATTGTTACCAACCAATGTCACCCCATTAAATTTAACAATAAAATATAATAATATTAAAAAAAAAAGGAAAAAAAAAAAAGAATGTCAATTATTTTCTAAGCAATTCATAAAGTTAATGCAATCCAATCAAACCCTTTAGCTTTCTGCTGTTGTTTTTTTTTTGAGGACTTGCCATGCTAATCCTAAAGTTCATGTGTAAAAGGTGAAGAAGTATCAGGATATTCTTCAAGAATTAGATTAAAAGATTTACTCTATGAGATATTGAGACTTGAGGTAATGAGAAGATGAAAGACAATTAAATATACTAATGGAACAATGTCTAGAAAACTTACACTTATGCAAGTATTAAGCTAAAGTTTTAATAGTATGTGCTAAAATAAATCTATAATCAGTTTTTGTGTATTATAGACTTGATCAAGTAAGTAAATATGCCGAGGCTAATGGAAACTAGATTTCTTCTTATTTATTTATTTATTTTTATTGTTAAATTTAATGGGGTGACATTGGTTGGTAACAATTAGATAGTACAAGTCCACATCACATCACCCATGCATCGTATTATGTGCCTACCACCCAGAATCAGCTCCCCTTCCATTATCATATATCCGGTGTCCACGCCCCCCCCCCCACAACTCTCCCCCCCCCCCCCCCCCCCCTCTCCAGGTAACCACCAAACCATTGAGTGTGTCCATAATGCTGGTGCCCTCTCCCGCCTCCTCTCCCATTCTCCTTCACCCCCTCCTCTCCTTCCCTCAGGCAATCACCAAGCTATTGAGTGTGTCCATAGGTCTGTGTCTTTGTTACTTTCAGTTTTATAAGATTTCTTTTGCTTAAAGAAGGCAGTTACCAATATGAAAAAGGGTGATGGTTTGGAATTGGAGGTAACATTAAAATTTGTGGTTTTTAAATAAACATACAGAGAAAAACATATTTATGAAGCATAGATACATATATATATCCTAGTCATGTCCATTTCAAGTGCCTACAAGCAATGACATCCTATTAGCAGTGAGCACATCTAATGCCTAGATATTGGTTTCCAAATACCGTATTTTCCGGCGTATAAGACGACCGGGCGTATAAGACGACCCCCTAATTTTACAGTTAAAACATAGGTTTAGGCCTATATTCGCTGTATAAGACTACAGCCTCGGAAGTGGGGGGTAGTCTTATACAGCGAATATGGCCTAAACCTATGTTTTAACTGTAAAATTAGGGGGTCGACTTATACGCCCGGTCATCTTATACGTTGGAAAATACGGTACCATTTCCCACTAAAAGAAATCAGGGCTTGTTTTGTAGGGCTAAGGCAGGGATGATAAAGAAGATCTGAAATGTCTTCTGCCAGAAAGCAAGTAAGTACTCAAACAATAATGGGACATTTCAAAAGGCCACAGAAGCCAATGCGTGAAAGAGCTCCCACTGCCCAAATCTGGAACAGTTTGTTCAGGTGAAAAATGACAGCACAAAATTTTAAACCACAAAGTAAGAATCCATACAGACATGAAATACAAACACAAGTAATAATTATTAATACATCATAGAGATCTAATGCACATCATAGTGAATACAGACAATATTATGCTATAATTATGTAATTTGACAAACATGGCTATATCAGCAACCATATAATATA
The DNA here is from genome assembly GCA_004027555.1 of Craseonycteris thonglongyai. Lineage (NCBI taxonomy): Eukaryota > Metazoa > Chordata > Mammalia > Chiroptera > Craseonycteridae > Craseonycteris > Craseonycteris thonglongyai. Next base: position 1,655 of record PVKE010004911.1, read on the forward strand.
TAAATGTAGGTTGTGCACCTTAAATTCACACATTATATGTCTAATTTATTCAAAATGAATGAATGGAATGGTGGTAAGAAAAAAAGGCCTTTATAACAAAATCCCAGCTAATAAGTGTAGAAAGAATGATGGCAAATCACCAATATAGCAACCAACACAGTAACAATTAATTTCAGCAACAGATGCTAAAACTAAAAGGTGAAAAGTGATAAGGAACAGAATATTTACATAACCTCAACACATCTCCCTAAAATTCATTACAAAGAGATAAACAGTAACTTAATTGGAAAAAACATGGCACAAACCACCTTAGTAAGTGATTGCAGGAGTTTGAAATGAGTCACTCCAAGATGTGCTCGTCTGGTATGCAGATTATTTTGAGCTAAAGGCAATGAGACCCTGTGAGTACAAGAGAAACTTCTACCCCCATTTAACAACCTAGGAGAATGTTAATTAGAAGCCTTGCTCATAATAAGAGTTATCACCAGAAATAACTTCTTATGATCTATCTATATGGCATTGCAACAATTAATCACTGAACGTCCTGCAACGACCTCCCTCTTCTCTGAAGCCCAAAGGCACCTTATCTCATACTTAGCTCAGAATGTTATATATACCTCATTTTCCTTTTCTGTTGACGAACCTCCATGTATGTGGGGTCTGACTCTTTCAAGTATGTGAAGTTCTCATGCATATGCTATAATTAAGTTTGGTTATTTTCTCTTATAAGCTTTCTCATGTAGATTTAATTATTAGACCAGCTGAAAGAGCTGTGAAGGTAGTTTCTTCCTTTCCCACATGATCAAAGTTAATATCACTGGGAATAGGATAAACTAGCATCAGGTGTCTCCTGATGTAATAAATTAAGATACAACATTATTTCAGCCAATAAACTAGACACTCATATTGAGAAATATTCTTTACAATTCCCAACCTGAACTCTTAAAAATTCAAGATATGGGAGGCCGGGATGGCTCAGTGGGTTGAGTGCTCGCTTTGCAGTGCCGGGGACCGGGGATCAAATCCCGGCCCTGGCCCGTGTGGACCCATGTGCTGAGCTGGGGAGTCCCCCCAGTTCAGTTCTCTCTCTGTCTCTGTCTCTGCATCTCTCTCTCTGTCAAAAATAAATGAATAAAAATTAAATAAATATATTTAAAAAATGCAAGATCATGAAAGACAAAAGAATGAATGTTCCATATTAAAGGACTCTAAAGAGACATGACAAGTAAATTAGCCTGATACCAGTTTAGATCTTTATAAGAAAAAATAAATTCTCTTATAAAGAATATTATTTTCACAACTGACAAAATTATAAAAGGTCAGATATGGATCAGATAATAGTGTTGTGTAAATATTAATTTCCTCATTTGATAATTGCACTATATTTAGGTCAAAATGTTCTTGTTCTGAGAAAAATACACGATGAGTATTTAGAAGTAAAAGGGCATCATGCCTGCAACTTGGTCTTCAGTGATTCAGGGGGAAAAAAAACCTACATGCACACATGCACACATGCACACACACACAAGAGAGATGATACAGTAAATGTGACATAAAGTTCATAATTGAGAAACATGAATGCAGGACAAATAAAGGAATTCTTGGTACTATTCTTGCAACATAAATTATTTTAAAATAAAGTAATAAAATACTATAAACTTTAGAATGTAAGTATGTATCTTTATGATGCCAAGGTAAAAGGATTTCTTAAGACACAGAAAACACAAATACAAAGGAAATGTCAAATAAATTTGACTACATAAAGATACCATGAAGCCCAAAATGGAAGAAACACATATAGCCAACACTTAACTAACAAAGGACTAGTGCCTGGGGTAGACAAAGAATTACTAGAAATATATAAGAAAAAGCAAGAAACAAAAGACAAAAATAGACAAAAGAGTTGAACAGAAAATGTATAGGGAGAATGGACAATAAATAAAAATATGTTGGTAACCAAAAAAATTTCACAGCAACATTTTTCATAATGGTCTCAACCTAAACTAACCCAAATGTCTATCAAAACTGGAATGGATAAACAAACTGTAGTATATTCACACAATGGGAATCTATACACTTGACAGCACTGAGAATCAATAAGTAACAGTCACATATATGAATATGAATCACAAGTCACAAAAGAAAATAAACAGCATGATTTCATTTACATAAAGTTCTAAATATAGGAGAAAAAATTTTAAATTAGCACTTAAATCTGCATAATGAGTGGTAAAAAAACAAAACAAAGACTGAAAAGTAAAAGAACGATTATCATTAAATCTGAGACTATGATTATCTTTGGTAGATTGGAAGTATAATGAAAGAGGTACAAAGAGTGATTCTTTGGTATGTGTAAATATTTCATTTCTTAACCTGGTGGTAATTACATGGGTTTTAAAAATACACTTATGGGAATGCCGGGATAGCTCAGCAAATTGAGTGCTCGCTTTGCAACTCCGGGGTCTGAGGATTGAATCCTGACCCTGGCCTGGACAGACCCATACGCTGAACTGGGGTGTGTCCCCAGTTTGGTTCTCGCTGGCGCAAGATTCCCATGTTGGAAGCCCCTGGTTCGGCTCCCACTCTAGGCGTGCTTCCCATGTGGGAGGCTCCTGGCTTGTGGGGGTGTGCCTCCCATGCAGGAGGCCCCCGGCCCAGTTCCTGCCCTGCACAGGCCCATGTCCACTTGTGGAATAAAACCATGTCGATATCTGATGCCATGCAACTATGGAGACTGCTCTGGGCCCTTCCCCACTCTCTCTTGTCTCTCTCTTTCTCTCTGTCAAAAACAATAAAAAGAAATCTTAAAAAAATACACTTACATGTTTTACAAGATTTTCTATAGGTATACTATGTATCACGAAAAATAAGGACAGAGTGCTTACAACTTAACTCTAGGAATTTAAATGCCAACCTTTAAAAAAGACAAAGAACAGCCAATGAAATAGGAAAAATGGAGTGTGATGTTTCAGAAGCCAAGAGAAAAAAAGAGGGAATAGTAAACTGTCAAATATTAATGAGAGGCAGAGTAAACTTACATAAAAAATGTTTTGTTCTCTGATGAATCACTTATCTTAGGAAGTAAATAATACTTTGCAATGACTAAGGATTTGTTAATACAATGACTAAAGATTTGTTAATACAATGAAAGAGATAACATTCTGATATTTCATATTCAGAAACCAAAATTCTTAATTGTACTTCTAAAATGTCCTCACACAATGCAGAACACATTAATTACATCAACAGTATATAGTCAATTACTCAAGTATGGTTCTGCATTTTTTAATCAAATTTTGGCAACCTTGAATAACTGTAGACTCAATTTATACCATGGGTATTGAAATGTATTTACAAAAAACCTTTGGCTCTGAACAAATCAGACATACGAGTAGGGGCTGGTAACAAATACAAAACACAAAAATTTGGTCAGACCAAGACAGAAGCTTAAAAAATTTTAGGAACATGAACTGAACAGTTTACTTAACATTTTCAGTTATAAGTAGCAAAAAAAACCTTTTACTTTAAAATGAAGTTACAAACTACGGTATTTTCTAAAAAATTTTGGACAACCATTTGGGCAAGGATACTCTTCTCTCACCTGTAAAATGAAGATGAACTAAATACCACTTAAGGTCATTTTATCAAAATCAATCACAAGAGGTAATAAAATTTAATATTTTATCTAAATATATACCATACTTTTAAGAACAAAAAAACAAAAAGTAGCATACATTAACTTAATGATATAGCCAGTGGGCCATCCACTGCTTTTTCCTTTATATAAAGGTTTACTTAAAAAGTACAAATACACTGAGAACTAGTTTTAAATAAAGGAAGCCCTTGAAAGCAAAATTTGTACAGACAATTCAGAAGATTGCACTTTTATTAATGCAAAACTGCAATATCACAGACTTAAGGTAAAGATGGAAGTTCAGATGTTTAAAAAACAAAAACTAAATGCCCTTCTTTGAATAAATGAAGAATATACCACTAATTTAGGCCCTTGTTTTAAACTATCACTATTTAAAAAGAATTTCTCTCAAAGCACTTATGCCAATATTCTGTTGGCTACAAAACAACATATTTAGACCAATATTAATATATAAAAGGCTAGTGATTCGAAGCAAATGGTTGTATGGCGTAGAAAGAATGAGTAATAGTAATGTTAGAAAATAAATTTCTAACTTTTAATTTCAGATACTCACTTGTTTTGCCAACTAATGGAATCTACTAATACAAAAATTTAATTAATGGACACATTTTGTTGTATGAGTACTGCTTTCCTTTAGAAATTATGAGAGAATCCAAGAAGAACAAGGCTCAGTGATATAACACAGATTAATAAATGAAACTTTTAACTTCAGAAAACTTGCTTTGTGACCCAAAACAAAACTACTCACCAAAAGCAGCAGCCATAGGGGGTTCAAGGGATGGATGGCCATCACCAGTAGGAAGGTCTAAGCGAGTGAAGTCTCTGCTTTTGTCATTATTATATTTCACATTAAGGCTGGTGAGCTTGGAGAAGTCAATACGCAGAGTGCAGCATGCATTATAGATATTCTGGCCATCCAGAGCCTGAAGCATGTAAGAAAGGGACTGATGTTTTGCAAGACAACAACACCGATAAATCAAGCAGCCTCTATTTTGACACAGGTATAAAGCAGAGAACCCTAGACAAAAAGCCAAAGACCTTTATTTACTTTTACCCCTGTCACGAACTATGAATCAAAGAGAGAAAAAGAAAATCTCTAACGCTTTTTTTCATTTGACAGTAAGGATAATAATCCCTACCTTGTCTCTGGTAAGATCAAAGGAAAGAGGAGAAACGTAAAAGCTTGGAAAACTATTACACATTATTGTACATTGTACTATTATGATTATTTTGTCCACAGAAAATGTTTAAAGATAGTTTAATTTTACATTTCATCTTAATTCCTTTTTAGTGTAGTTTATTTAGGTTAAGATGAAATAAAGACTTTGTAAGTGGTACTTGTCAGAACCATATGAAATATTATCTACCACTTCTTTTTCTCTTGTGAATTTTTTTATTCTTTGAATAATAAGCTGAGGGAAATTTAAAGTCAGTTCTGATGTAAGACTAATACCGGTAATCACTAATCCCCCCTTCACAATAACAAAAATTTACCAAAGGGTTGTAGCCACTTATAACTTCCACAAATGTTCAAATTTATAAAAATAGATACCAAGACACATAAAAATAAAAAAATATATAGAAATACATAAAATCTAATTTATAATGTTACTGATCAGTGTGCCATCATAAAGGTACAGAATAACATATGCAGATGGAGGGTATAGCATATATAAAGGCTATATTCCTAATTAAGAGCCAGACACTACACGGTACACAAAAGTACTGCAAACCTTAGTTCCTATCTTTGAAAACAAATTGGAATTAATTCAGACACCAATACAAGACAGAATTAAGATTAGGGATAGATCTCAACAGGAGATGGGTCAAATATAACCAAACTAAATGTGAAGTTTTAGATCTTGTCAAAAGTCAAACACTCATGTACTTAAAAAAAAAAAAAAAAGACTATGAATTGACAGCAGCATATTTTACTATAACGAAAAGAACACATGGTAAACTGGAGCAAGAGAAAAGACATGATGGCTTCCTTCGATATCTCTGAAGTGATAGATTAACAATTAAAAAATGAAAAAAAAAGATAATAATTACCATTTTGGCATATTGTGCATTCAATGAGTCAGCATACTGAAGCAAGGCTTGAAACTGATTATTCTTTGTAAAGGTGATAATTTTCAAGACTGTGCCAAATTTAGAAAATATCTGAAAAAAAGTTCACATTAGGTTAAATCTAAGGAAAATAATCAAGCTAACATACCTTTATAAATACAACTTGGTTCATGAATCCCATTTTTAAATGAAAGTAATTTCCTCTATTAAAACTGTTGGTAGCAAAATTACTTAAATCAAGCCTAAAACGTTAAAAGTTTTAACATCCATGCATGTGCCTAACCCAAGAGGCATGCAAATATATAACCTATTTTACATCATGTCATAAATGGCACAATACTAAAACTGGAGGCTACAATAGGAATTGTTATAAGATAATGGGGTTATAAGGTATATAAATGGAAGTGGAAGAGTCATACGGATCAACTATTTCATCCTGAGACTCAACATCTATTTTTTGAGATTTTATAGACAGAGAAACTACAAAATGTTCATTAGAGACTGACTGTTCTATTAATTCATCAAATATTCATAGAGCACTGTTCTAAGCACTGGGAACTCAGTAGTGAACAAACCAGAGATAAGGGCCTCTGTCCTTATGAGGAAAGACAGATGATAAATAAGCAAATAAATAATGTTTGATCACACTCACACACACAAAAGTGTTAAGAACATAGAAAAAGGAAAAGAGATGAGAGTAAACTGGAATGCAAGTTGGGAATAAGAGTGGTCAAGAAAGGCCTCTTTGAAGTATCTTTGGAGCAGCGTAATAAACAGTGCGGGGAAGAATTCTTAATATATCATTGGTTACCAATGTTCTGAAAATACTTGTTCTACTTCACCAACACAAAGGTTCATGGCTAGGGTTGTTATAATACATTCTGCTTTCCCCTGACATCCCATTTTAAATTTGGATCTTAATGACCCAGAAACTTGTCCTTTTGCTTTTAAGAACAAAAGGATAAATATTCCCTCAACTGGTAAGAATTAGCTATTAACAGATACTATGTTTGAGTGTACTTAATAGGCAAATGGTCCTGCTTTTTAATTATCAGAAAGAATGATCAAGAGTAACTACCTTAAAGTAAGTATAGGCAACAAAAGAAAAAAACAGATAAATTAAACATCAAAATTAAGAACGTTTGTGTTTCAGAATACACTACCAACAGAGTGAAAAGGCAATCCATAAAATGAGAGACAACATTTTAATAAGGGGTTTATATTCAGACTATATAAAAAACTCCTACAACTCAACAACAAAAACCCAACTTACAAATGAGCAAAAAACTTGAATAGACATTCCCCCCTCCCCGCAAAGATAGTCTGCCCTCCAAAGATAACTGAACAGTCAATAAGAACATGAACGGATGCTCACTGTCACTAATCATTAAAGAAATGCAAATTGTTACCAATCAATGTCACCCCAATAAATTTAACAATAAAATTAAAAAAAAATGCAAATAAAAACTATGATATACCACTTAAAATCCATTAGCATAGCTATAAACCAAAAACAGGAAATATCAAGTGTTGGGGATGATGTGAAGAAAACAGAACCCTTGTGCACTGTTGGTAGGAATTAGGAATGCAAATGGTGTAGCTGCTATTTTAAATATTATGGTGGTTCTTCAAAAAAAACTTAAAAATAGAATTGCCCTATGCTTACCATGTGGGAGGACCCTGGCAGGTTCCTGCCCTGTGCAGCCCTGCACCCACCTGTGGAATGAAACTATGTAGAAAACTAATGAAGTGCAACTATGGGGACTGCTCTGGGCCCTCTCCCTTCTGTCTGTCTGTCTCTCTCTCTCTGTCAAAAACAATAAAAAATAAATCTTTAGGGGAAGCTGGGATGGCTCAGTGGGCTAAGTGCTCACTTTGCAGTGCTGGGGACTGGGGATCAAATCCCAGCCCCGGCCCGTGCGGAACCATATGCTGAACTGGGAGCTCCCCCAGTTCAGTTCTCTCTCTGTCTCTGTATCTCTCTTTCTCTCTGTCAAAAAAAACCCCAAAACATATATATATATTTAAAAAAATAAAATAAAATAAATCTTTATAAGTGCATCAACTGAGTTTTTTTTTTCACCCAATAAATGAGTAGCAATAGTCTTTTAAAATAGTTTATGTAACTTAAAAGGACATATAATAACTGGCTAACCTCTCTCCTTCATACTGTAGTCACAGGTAGTATCTAAAGTATAAGTCAGATTAGCTTTCCCTGCTTAGAATTTCCTACTACCTCCCCATTAATCTACTTAGTAAAATCCAAGCTCTATGGTATAACATATACAGTCTCACCCTGGTGTACATCTCCAAACTCATCTCCTGACACTTTTTATATCACACTATTCATATCAACAATATGCAGTTGTCTATAGTTCTCCAAATACACCAGGTGGTTTCAGGCTTCTATGCCTATACTTGTGGATTTTCCCTTTACCTGGAACTCTGTGCCTAACACCTAGAAAACTGTCATTTATCTTTTTCAAAAGTCAGTTCAGGGAAGGGAGTTAATGCCACCAGAAAATTCTCCACCTCCCCCAAATCTCAAGTTAGCTCTCCTTCCCAAATATTATCCCCTTCTTGGCCAAATATTTATCTTGTTTTACTTATACTGTATTATACATTTGTTTACACATCTCTCTCCTTTAATTAAAAGGCTCCTTGAAGGTATATGCCTTGTCTTAATCATTTCTATTTCTTGAGTACAATTCCTGACACATAAGAGATACGGGGTAGGTGAATGTGATATACTACGGAAACAGTTGTAAGAGGTACAGAGTAACTGCTTTTTATTAATTGATAAAGAATTATACTGAGACCTAACTGGAGAATCATGGTAATATGTAACTTTTAAAAATAATAAACATTTGTGCTGTAAAATATCTCACTAATAAAGTAAGGAGAACATCTAATTTGCTCTAAAATTTAGGGTAATTTTACCCCAAATTATGCTAGAACCTAGTTAATTTCCACTGAACCTTCATGTTTTATTAGTGTTAGATTCTTCCTTTCATTTAACTTGAACAACAGCCTGATGGACACCCTTACTAACAGCTGTGCTTGGTTGTGTGATTTTTATCTGAAAGCACTAAGATAATATAAATGGACCGATTGGCTATCCATGTATAGATAGCTCTCTAGAGCCCTGTGGATTGTATTTACTGGGAGAATACCTATAAAAATCAACCTGATATTTTTGAATAAAGTGAATGAAAACATCAAGGAAACTAGGAATACCTAAAGTGTGATTTTTAACATTTTTTTCATAATTATCAAAATACTAAATTTTATACAAATTTGGTCTCAAAAGATTAACATTCAGGAAAGTTTAACATACACAGATTTATTTTTATTCCTTTTAAGATCTTTGACTTTATTTCCCTAATGTATTTATTTGCTATCATAAACAAACACAGACTCAACTCTTGATGTCTCCTGTGCATTATATCTTTTCAGACTTAATTTTATCAGATCAAATTCTGATAAAATTAATCTTCAGGGTGATTTTTATAAAGATAGAACTTGCCAGAAACTAAAAATGTTCACTTGTTCTTTCTGACTGGATTTTTAGTCTACCACATACACACATAAATTATACATTAACATCCTTCAAGCCTCTGCTCAAATGCCATATTGGAAACACCTCCCCTATCTTCCTTCAACTGAAACAGCAGCACTCACATCCCAGTCACTCTCAACCCCTTACCATGAGCTAAAGGTAAAACACTAGCTCCTATCAATGTCAGAGAGCAGTTTAGCTAATGCCAACTCTTCAGCTAAGAATATATTAATAAAATAATCCTCTAATTAATTATAACTTCAATCTTCCATGTATTTCCTCATCTCAATATTTACTACATTTTATGCTATTAAGTTACTTATGAAATTATATCTTACCCACAGACTACAAAAGCAAGGATCAGTTTCTTACAGAACAATTTACTAGCATCTAATAATTATAGCTAAAATTTCCTGAGCACTTAATATGCAGGAAGCACTGTTCTAAGAGCTTTACATGTATTAACTCATGTAATCCTCACAATGAAAGTATAAAATAGAGACCATCTTCATTCATTCCCATTATATAAATAAGTGAAAGGCATAGATGGCATAAGTTACTTGACCAGGGTTACAGAGGTAGTAAATGGTAAAACCAGGATTCAAACCACACTTTATACTTTAATTCTTATGCAATACTATACTTTGTTTGATTAATGGGATAGCGTGCCACATTGAAGGCTTAGTTAATGTAATTAGAGAAAGACTCTCTGAGGAGGTGAACTATAAGCTGAAAACAGAATGATGTAGAATTCAGCGAAGTGCCTACCTCAGTGAAATATGCTCTAAGCCTCTGGAATAAGCTGGAGAGAAGGGGAAGGGTCAAAGGACCACAAAAGCCAGAGTGCTAAATAAGCAGAGGAAGTGTTAGGAAATGAGGTTAAAGAAATGGGGGGAGGTCTTCATATGGGAGACTGAAGGGCCTTGGTAAGGAGTTTGGTTTGATTCCAACAGCAATAGGAAGGAGAGTTAAACAAGGGAGCGCTGTAACTTAAAGGCTGAGTCCCTGATGGTTATTATTGAGGATTTCAGAATTAACTCCTCTTTACCTGAAGGACCCCATGATCTTTTGGGAGAGAAGGAAGGTTTGTTACTGCTCTTAGGAGATGATAAATGGAATAAGACAGGACCACATGACATGGGCCAAACTCACCACCACTGATGGCAATGATGAGCCACAGGAGCAAGAGAATCTTCTGTAAAACTGTAAGTTAGCAGTAGCTACAGTGTTACAGTAGGAAAAGCAAACAAACACTACTGATGGATCACAGAGTGTTCAATGCCACTTTGTAGAATAAACAGACGAAAATCCACCAGAATAAAGAATCCAATAATTTAAGCTACTCCTGAACCCTTTTAGGGAACAAGAGTGGCTATGGATACCACTGTTAAAAGCCCTCCCTAGGACATGCCTCACAAATGCATATTGAGAAACCAGTACTTAGAAAACTATCATAGGGAACACAGCAGGCCTAATAAATGATGTATTTTGGTATTTACATGCATGGCATAGAATATGCATTGGGAAATTTATCCAAGCTCTACCACCAGTTGGTACAATGAATGTGGAAATGTAACTTCCAAGGGCCCCAGTTTCCTTATTTGTAAAATGTGAGACTAGGATAAGATGCATTTCAATTCTTAAATATACATGCACACACACACCCTTATAACTCTTCACTTTGTAGTGCAAATACAAAGGTTATGAAAACAGTGAAATAGTTTTAGATTGGGCTAGTATTATGCTGGCAATACATATACTGAAGTATAAACATGAAAATCAGCAAGCAATATGTTTTACTGTTTTAATATTTTTATGTATTGACAATTGTAATTAAATTGAATCAATACGTAGCTAAAGGGAACAAAAACTGAAGTTTTTATGCTAGATGTCAAATATTTATGTATACAGATTACCAAATAACTGTATGTTACATTGTGAGGGTATGTATATATGGAGTATTAGTTAAAAATATAACAAACATACACAACAAAACACCAGGCTTCACATTAGAAGGCTTGAGTTCTAACTGGCCCTTCAATTACTCTATAATATTCAATGCATCAATTACCTGACTTGCAGTTTTAGTCACTATAAAATTATATAACTAGGTGATCTTCCTTTCCAGTCCTTAAATTCTACATATTCACAGTAGGCCATGATTCGGTAAAATGCCTTTTATTATGACAGCTTAGACTTATTAACGGGTAGCCTATGAAGGCTACATGGGGTATCAGTCACTATTAAACATGATACATCCAAGTTACATATAAAGAGTTACTGTATACCTTCCTTTCAGTTTTTAAAATAAAAATATTCAAATATAAGAAAAGTCAACAGGAATAAATTCGTCATTTTCTATACTTACGTTACTTTCTCAGGAATAAACGACTACCAGTGCTTTTAATAGTGTTCTATGCTTTATTCATTTTTGTGCTTAGGTATATACAAAAAGAATGTCTTATACTCCTTTATAAATCAGGTATTTTAGAAAAAGAGGGCGGTCAAAATGATCTCTAGGGGAAGCCGGGATGGCTCAGTAGGTTAAGTGCTCACTTTGTAGCCCCAGGGACCGAGGATCAAATCCTGGCCCTGGCCCATGCAGACCCATATACTTAACTGGGGAGTGCCCCCAGTTCAGTTCTCACCGGGGTGAGACCTCGGCCCAGTTCCTGCCCTGTGCAGCCCCACGTCCACCTATGGAATGAAATTATGTGGAAAAACCAATGATGTGCAACTATGGAGACTGTTCTGGGCCCTTCCCCTTCTCTCTGTCTCTGTATCTCTCTCTCACTCTGTCAAAAACAATAAAAATACATTAAAAAAAAAAAATCTCTAATTGATACTACTTGCATGAAACAGGATGAAATTTTTTTATTATTTAAACAAATACATCCACCCAAATCAACAACCTAAAAAACTTAAAAAGATATCTAAAACATCTCAAGTTCAGAGGTCACACTTGACGCTGCTTCCTTAAGAGTATTCCTCCTTACCTGATGAAGAACTTCCAGAGTAACAGGGTAAAAGAGGTTTTCAATAATGATTCGGAGCACTGGGCTCTGCCCAGGCAGAACTGTGCCTTCACTGGCGGGGCCTCCAGGAAGGGCCAGACTTCCTGACTGGACAGCACTGACAGCCAGCAGTGCAGCTTGGGCTCGCTGTGTAACAATCCGAAATGAGAACTTTTGGTTACACAGAAGAATTACATGAGTCCTAAAAATTAGTTAAAGTAAAATAAATAAAAATACACATATCTGCTTTCTCTGGATGCACATAGCCTAAATTTATAATTGGTCAAGACAAAAGGCTTGCTTTTTATCACAATGACACTGTATTTAAGAAAGTTACTTAAAAGTTACTTCAAGAAAGGAAAAAAAAAAAAAACACGACCAAAAAGAAAATTTGGATATTTCTATTCATAACTTTAAATGACAATAGGAAAAAAGACAATATGAAAGGAACATTAAAGAGCACTTAAAAGCTTTTCAAGTCCCTCCTCCCTTTTCTTTCCTGAACAACTGAGTTCTAGCGCCTTTGGGTGGCATATGATAGATGTAAATTCGAACGAGGAGAGGTGCTGGGCTGGTTCTGCGTGGAATAAGGAAGGTATCCTTATAGGAAGACATCCTGGAATGAAGCATCAGAACCTGAGCAACGGAAGGAGAGCATCCATGTGGTAGGAGTGCTTGGCAAGAGGAACTTGAGCCCAAACAAGGTAAGGAAAATATCTATAATGGGGGTGGCTCACTGCTGGATCTCAAAACGTGAGGAGCATGAGAAGGGTAAGAAAGGCATCGAGGACAGTAACCTGGCCAGGTGTGTCAGCACCAAAGGAGAATGAGGAGGGGGTTCACATGGGGAGGACAGCCAATGTGGTGAAGACAATCTGAGCATAGTGAGCAAGGTTTATGAGAGCCTGAATGGGGTGAGGTAATTCTAAGGAGAGACAGCTTGGCATGGGATGGCAGACAAGTTTCTAAATATCATGCTCCACTAAAAGAAAGCAGGTTCGATTCCTGGCCCCAGCCCATGCAAACCCCCATATGCTGAAGTGCAGTGCAACTGGTAATTGCTGAGATGGTTCAGCTGCGAACGTTCTGGCCTCCCATGCCAAAGGCCCCATGTTTGGTTCCCACTCTGCATGGTTCACATCCACCTGTGTGGAATGAAACTATGTCACAACTATTGATGTACAACTATGGAGATTGCTCGGGCTCTCCTCACTTCTTTCTCACACACACACACACAATACAAAAACACACACACAGACACACACAAAAAACAGGGTGCTAAAAATATCTCATTCCGGATCTGGAGCAAGGAAAACATAAGATGAGGGTATCAATTTTCGTTTTTATGAATTTTTGTTGTTTTTTATCAGAATGCAAAAAAGTGTTTGTTCAAAGAAGATGCCAAAGGGACATAGAAAACAACCTGAAGGGGCTCCCACTGGTCAAACATAGATACTTTGAAAATGTAATTGTAATAAATAATAACTCATCAAATAAAACAGAAAATCTTTAGTCCATACTGATATAAATTGACAGCTGATAAGGAAATAGTATATTTAGATTGCTGTAGCCCCTCAAGCCCCAATGTAACATTTGGGGACCTAAAGTATTTGCCCCAAATATTCTGCTTTCCCCGATTTGGAGAAGCCAGGAAAACACCAGCCTATATCAAGTGATCAAAGAGCATGTCATCAGTAATGCAACAAACTGAATTATGTCCCACCTGATAGGATGCAATCAGAAAAAACAAAACAAAACAAAAATTTTGTGAAGTTCCTATCAAAGATATATGGGAACTGTCTGGAAAAAAATACAGCCTTAAATGCCTCTATTTTTCATTATACATGGCTAGAAAACTTTCTGAACAGCCCATGTACTACTGAATCTAATCACAAGGAAGTATCAGACAAACTCAAATTGAGGAACATCCTATAAAATAAACTGCATGTAATTTTCAAGTGTTAAGGTCATGCCTAATAGTCCAAGAAAAAAATTGAGGAACTGTTTCAGATTAAAAAAGGGTAAGAAGGCATGACTTCTAAGCAAAACATGTGATTCAGAATATTGTTTGTTTTGCTCTAACAAACATTACTAGGATAACTGGCAAAACTTGAATAGGGACTGAGTTTTGGAGGGAAGTAATGTTATCAATATGAATTTCCTGATTTTGACTGCTGTATTATGGCTATGTAGGAAAATGTCCCTGTTTGAAGGAAATACATGCTAAAAGATAGACTATAAAGACAGACCAGATAAACAATTTATTTCCAAATCCTCAAGAAATAAAAAGTTCTTTGTATTCTATCTGCAACTCTTCTAATTTTGTAACTGTCTCAAATTTTAAAACAATTACTTATAAAACAAAGTAGGTGGAGAAAAAATTGAAGAGAAAAAAGCACAGTTAATGATTACAGAAATTAAAAGCAAGTTTTCATCAATGTTTTGCCCCATAGTTATCATTGCTTAATCCTCTACCTGTTGGCCCTGAGAATACTCCCCAACAGTGCTTGTGGCTGCAGGATTTACCCCAAGATAACTCACAGATTACAGTCCTAACCTTATCCTCAAAGTTTTGTGCTTTGAAATTTACCACATGAAAAAATATTAAATGCTGATCATCCAGATACATTTCTGTTACATTAGGATTAGAGACAACATTTGTTCAGAAATAACTCCAGGACCAATTTTTATTTTATTTTCACACTGAAATTCATGTTTATGTAAAATTAAATGAACTCGGCAGCAAGGCTGCATTTTTTTTCTAAAAGGGAAAAGGGTTGATTGTTGATAATTAGTAAACTGTGCCACAAAATAAAAAACTCCACTTTAATGTAGCTACTTTCATTTTCACATATTGTGTTCATTTGCAATTTTAAAGATCAAAGTACTTTGCTGTTTTCAATGAACATTTCTTGTGTTTTGTTTTCATGATTTAAATTTTTACTTTATTTACTATACCATCACTCTAATGTGAGATAAGTAGTTTTCTAACGTTTTGCTATAATGAATAACATTAAAATAGGTATCATTCTGAAAATTGGCAGTCTTTTATTTTCTGTATGCTTAATAGTTACTTTCAGTTTTATACTTTATATAGTCATGCACTGCATAACAACGTTTAGGTCAACAAAGAATTGCATATATGATGGTGGTCACACAAGATAATGAAGCTGAAAAATTCCTATTACCTAGTGACATCTAAAACATCACAATGTAATGCAACGTGTTGCTCACGTTTGTGGTGACGCTGGTGTAAACAAACCTACTGGGTTGCCATTGTATAAAAGTACACACATGCAATTATGTGCAGTACATGGTACTTTATGATAATAAACGACTTATTGGTTTATTTATTTACTATACTGTACTTCTTTTATTTATTTAAGTGTATCTTTCTACTTATTAAGAAAAAGTTTGCTGTAAAACAGTATGGCATGTTACTCTACAGTCCAGGGGTCTCCAAACTTTTCAGCCCATGGGCCGCATTAACTATCAAACAGCAGTTTGGGGGCGACTACACACTCGAGGTCCAAATAAAAAAGAATCAAAACATAGATTTTTTTATTTAATATTATTTTATTCTGATAAAAAGGTCTCCACGGGCCGGATGAGAGGGCCTCGCGGGCCGCAGTTTGGAGATCCCTGCTCTACACCTTGTGTTTACCACATCTCTTAATTGCATCATTTCTCTTGTGCTTGATTTAATCTCATGTTGTTTTATAAACTTAGTACAGCCTAAATGTACAGTGTTTATAAAGTCTATAGCAATGTCCTTTACATTTACTCACTACTCACTGACACACTCACAGCAACTTCTAGTCCTGCAAGCTTCATTCGTAAGTGCCCTATACAGGTGTACTAATTTATACAGTATTTTTACTGTATCTCTTGTATATGTTTAGATACACAAATAATTATCATTGTGTTATAGTTACCTACAGTATTCAGTACAGTAACATGCTTTATAGGCTTATAGCCCAGGAGCAAGAGGCTATACAATATAGCCCAGGTGTGTGACAAGCTCTACCAGGTAGTTGTGTTTAAGTAAACCCAAAGCTATATATACAACAGTAAAACTGCCTAAAGACACATTTCTCAGAACATATCCATGTCGTTAAGTGGCACATGACTGTACAAACCTTTCTTTTCAAAGCAGAGTCTTATGATTTTTATTTAAGTATAGTTGGTATATAATATTGTATTAGTTTTAACAGTTTCAGGTGCACAATATAGTGATTTGATATTTTTATATCTTATAGTGTGGTCACCCCACTAATTTTAGTAATCATTTATCACTGTACAAGCTTATCAATATTATTGACTATATTCCCCTTTGCCTTTTCCACCCATTCCCCTTATTTATACATTTTTTTTTAAACCTGAATCTTTATTTTTATTTATTTATTTTTTATTTTATTAATTTTTTGACAAAGAGAGACAGAGACAGAGACAGAGAGAGAACTGAATTGGGGGAGCTCCCCAGTTCAGCACATGGTTCCGCACGGGCCGGGGCCGGGATTCGATCCTCGGTCTCCGGCGCTACAAAGCGAGCGCTTAACCCACTGAGCCATCCCGGCTTCCCCATATTTATACATTTTTAACAGCAATTTTATGTCATATACACATTTTTATATATCAGGTAATACACAAACTGCCAAACATTCAGTTTCTAAACATCATCATCTTTGAGAATATAGAAATAATAATTTGAATATTTTATATTGTTGGATTGCAAAACTATGCTCTTAGAAAGCCAAATATGTAGAATACTGAGCACCACAATCCCATTTCAAACATGGAAGTTTATCTCATCTATTTCCGATGCGTTCCCCAGTGTAACATTATTGAAAAATAAAAGGGCTCTACTTTCAAGTTTGAAAACTGAATCTAACTTCTACCACTTCCACCGTTTAAATTAGGTAAGGGTGTGGGGGGGTGGTATCAATCCAAAAAAGCTCTAGAACTGACACAGGGGTTAGAATTAGCAGACTAGGACATTAAAATAGTTGTAACTATTGCATGCACACACACCTAACAAAGTGAGTAGAGACAAAAAATAACAGTGCTGTTTAACCGGATTTCTTATGATGATGGAAACGGCTATTGAGCATTGAAATGTGCCTGCTAGTGCAACTGAAGAACTGAATTTTTTTTTACTTTTTAATTTATTTAAATTTAGCCACATGTTGCTAGCAGCTACCATAATAGACATCACAACTTTAAAATGTCTAGGAAAAGCCATCATCATAGTGAGGTTCTAAGTGGAATAATGATTAGTTACCCTCTTAGATTAGGATGATTAAATCTTATCAAAATTAAGCTTTGCACAACCAAAAGCATAACCTCACTAATGTTAACTTCATTAACCCTCCAATAATTCTGTTGATCTTTTACATTAAAGTAATCCTATATATATGCTTGCTACCGCTAGTATTACTGTTGTTGTTCCTCTTCATTCCTTCCTCTTTGGCATAAGGGATGCCTTAGTGGAGAAATATGAGAAGCCATGGTATATGCTGTTTTTAATATACTCTGTACTAGTATTTCGTAGAGCACTAAGTAGAGGTCTCTGAGTAAATACATCAACCAGATAAGAGAGAGTAGAGAATGGGTCTTTGCCATATAATTATGTTAAGCCATAAGGACATTGAAACAGGAATAGAACAATACAATCCAAAAGACAGTTCAAATTAGACACAGGCATGCCAGTAATGATTTTGACAACAAAAATATGAGAAAATAACACCGGGGGGGGGGGGGGCTTTATTTTATAAGTAATTCTATAGTTTCAACTTTTAATTAGGCAAACACAATTAAGGCAACAAAATTGAGGCATATTCTCCACAGAGAACAGAAAAGTGGGATAAGAAACAGAAAAGTGGGATACAAAGAGATATTTTGAGGATGCCAGGATAGCTCAGCAATTGAGCACTCACAATCCTGAGGTCTGGGGTTTGATTACCAGCCCATGCAAAACCCATATGCTGAACTGCGGCACAACTGGTTTGGAGGTGGTGGTTCTCACCTCCCATGAAGAAGCCCCCATACCCTTCGTTCGATTTCCACCTGATGTGGCTCCACATTTACCTGTGTGGAATGAGACCATGTCATAGGTAATGATATAAAACTATGGAGACTGCTCTGGACCCTCCCCCTTCTTTCTCTCTCTCCCACTGTCTCTCAAAAAATATATATAGAGAGAGATATTTCAAATATATAGAAGACGTGTGTCCTGTGAATCAGATAATGTAAATTATGATGCAGAATTACTATTATGGGAGATAATTTTTAATGTTAATTCCTTGGAATGGTTACACTATTAATAAAAGAAATAGCAGTAGGATGATCAACATACCAACAAATATTTCTTTTAGGTGAGGGAGGAAAATATACTTCATGTAAAATTTAAACATGCCTGGAAAATGTGAAGAAATTTCTAAAATTCAGATGGAAATGAATACTCAATAAAATGCACAAATCTTAAGGGTTCAACATGATGACTTTTTAGAGAAATTAGTTTAGAAAACAGTCCCTTCCATGGTCATCTCTTTGTATATTTATAAACTTCCACCCACAAGGTCAAGAAAAACTGCATATACAAAAATGACTGCTACTAACAACAATTTCTCAAATGCTGTACCTCAAAATATAATACAAAATTTTAATTATAGTTTTAGTTTAAGTCAGGGGACAAAAATATTTGATATTCACCTACTCCTGTGGCAAGTATGTCCATAGATGGAAAAGTTATGTGCATGTTTTGGGATATCTTGCTTGGTATTCAGAGAACAAGAGAATGAAACAGTGCTTTATCAGCTGCTCAGGGCTGTTAGAATAAAAGAAACCTGGTATGCAAACAGGTACCTTCAATTTTGAATTCAGCTTTGGTGCAGAACTTCGAATAAAAGAAAAGTTATTATGTTTAATGAAACATCAATGCATTAAAAATTGTACAAAAGTAACAAAATAGGGTGCTGGGAAGAAATCAAGGCTATCGAAGAATAAACTAGGTCATTTGGGTTGTCTTTGGTTACCAAGCAACTGGGATTTCTGTTTCCCTTTAGAATAATCCAATCTTTAAGAGTTTTATTAGATTATTTATTTCTTCTTCAACACTTATACTAACATATTTAGGAATCACATTAATGAGAACACTGCACAACTTACATAAAGGAAAATTAAAAGCTTTACTGAAAGACAAGAACAAAACAACTTCCTTCTCAAAAGAATCAGAGAGCAATATAAATATGTTAATTATCTTCAGATTAATCCATAAAATCCACCCAATTTAAACTGTGTTTTTGGGGGCAGAAGTTATCAAAAGTATTATATCTGGAGACGTAAATACATTAACTAGAAAAGAGAGAGTAAATAATGGGGATTTGCCATATATTAAGCCATAAGGACAATGAACCAGGAATGGAACAGAACAGAATACAAAAGGTAGTTCAAATTAGACAAGAGTCCATACCATGTGAGCAGCTCACACATGAGGGTAGACAGGGCCATGCAAACAAAATATGTATGCATGCCTAACAAGTGAATATATGCATGTTCTTAAGTAGGCGTTGCATGTATATGAAAAACCAGAACATGACAAAGAACATGTTTCACTTGCCTAAAATAACAAATGAGAAACTGCTCACTAGCAGTAAAAAAAGGCCAAAGTCCCAACCTTTCTTCCCCACCCTAAAAATATTCTTAATAAAACAAATATTTACACATTAAAATAAGAACTGAAACATAAAATTATGAGAACAGAGGTAAAAATCGTGCTTGGCTATGTCTTTATGAGTATGGTAGCACAAATAGAAACCATAATACAATCTTAAGATATTTGGCTGTTATATAGAAAGTAGAACAGCAGTTACAAGAGGCTGGGGGGAGAAAGGAATGGGGAGTGAGCATTTGGTTTAACGGAGACAGAGTTTCACTTTGGGAAGATGAAAAAGTTCTGGAGATGAATGGTGGTGATGGGTTGTACAATGTAAATGTACTTAATGCCACTGAAATGTCTAATTAAATATGGTTAAAATGGTAAGTTTTATGTTAGATATGTTTTAAAACAATTAAAAAAGTGAGGGGAAAAAACCTACATTCAAAGAAGTCACTATATTTGCAAGTTATTTAATAGAAGTAAACAATAAGATATAACCTCTTACCTATCATATTAAAAAAGACAGGAAAACTGCTTATACATTATCAGTGGCACCCTAAGTAGGGATATAATCTTTACAGAAAGCAATCATGCAACATATATCAAAACATAAAATATACATACGCTTAGTCCCACAATTTCGCTACCAGATGTGAATAAGATAATGTTGCAAGTGTGCTAAGAATGTTGCTACAATATTATCTGTAAAAGCTTAAATTGAAAACTATCTCATTGTCTATTATAAAGAAATGGGATAAGCTACAGCTGTCCTATAGAAGGAAGTATTATAGAGTCATTTAGAAATTAAAAAGTAATTCTGTATTTGTTTTCATGAAATAATGTCTATGACAGATTGTTTTCAAAACATTAGAATGCGATTGGTGTAAAATCATATATAGACAATATTATAACTGAATAGAGAAGAGACAATATACCAACATGTTAATTAGTTATCTTTGGGCAACTGATTGCTTTTTTGTTACTTTTCTAAATTGGTTGAATGTTTTGCCATGAGCATTGTATCTATCCTATTTATAAGTTGCAAGGCAATTTTTCATTTTAAAAAGTCTATACTATTTTAAAATATCTAATATTTCATTTATTCTCAAGTTTATATAGTTTAGTATGACTTTAATATCTCTTAGAACAAGTTAAGAATTATATACAGGAAATGTCACTGTCGTTCCCCCCACACACACACACACACTGTCACTGTTTTAAGAAATGCAGAAAACTATAATTTAAATTCAGCAGCTTGCATTATAATTTTCAACACAGAATCAAAGAGCTGGAATTCTTTTGCCTAGAGGAAGAGAGCTTAACATAAAAAAACCTTTCTTAAAATGTACCGTATTTTCCGGCGTATAAGACAACCGGGCGTATAAGACGACCCCCTAATTTTACAGTTAAAACATAGGTTTAGGCCTATATTCGCTGTATAAAACTACCCCCCACTTCCGAGGCTGTAGTCTTACACAGCGAATATAGGCCTAAACCTGTTTTAACTGTAAAATTAGGGGGTTGTCTTATATGCCGGAAAATACGGTATGTATTTTGTGGATAACCTTTTTCTACCCTTAAGTAACTTCAAATTACTATTTTAACTACTTAAAAATTAACCTGGAGAGACACAAAAGATTCAATATGAACTGTATCAAAATAAAAACTAGAAACACATTCATCTTGAAGAGTTATAATCATTTAATGAACATATCTACATATTCTTATTAACATCTTAAGTTCAGTTACTTAACATCACAATAGAAGCATCATTCAACTTCTTAATGCCTTTGTCATATATTCTGTAAAAAGAAAGAATAGATTCCTAAAATTCCTTTTAAATCTGAGAGTTTAAGAAATATATAACAATATAAAAGGTTTTTTTTGTTGTTGTTTTTTTCCTCATGGAAACAGTTAAGAGAAAACTAAATATCTAACATTTTTAACATCCTAACTTCAAACATGTTTCAAAATAGCTTTACTTGTTTATATTTAAGCCTTAAGGTAAGAATTTACATACGTAATCTTTACTAATGAGGCATTCTAAGATGAAGAAAAACACATTTTTTCCTCTGAAAAACAGAAAGCTAATTTTAAGTTATTATATCATGTATTCTTATAATTATTTTTATAAATGCCTTTAATACTTACAGCTTGATTAGGCAGATTGTCAGTCTTAAGTTCTCTGTGATTGGAATACTGAATAAAAATAGGCTGGCTTCGAAGGTGAGGAGTAACAGGAGTGTAATAATTTACCATAGTAACAGCAGCTTCCTCAGAAGCCATTTCTAAGAAAGCCTGCAATAAACACAAGAATGTAAAGTTAAGCTCATATTTTTAAAGACAGCTAAGATCTATTTTGTCATTTTAGCTTGCTCTAAACTGATATGTTCTCAACAGAAATAATATTGCCTCCAAGAGGATAAAAAGATTTTTTGCTTCAAGTATATCACTGATACTAACTGGAAACATACTTGAAAAGTAGGTTTCAGTAAAGGATTTGGGACTGGGAAATTGCCAGTTGATTAAATGATTTTATGTGGGTTTTTGGTTTTCATCTTACTTATATTTCTCCTAAATCAAGCAATGATTAAAAAGGCAAATATAAATGTGTGCATCACCACTGTAAATGGATGCTTTCAGGTACTGGGATTTAATAGTTCTTATCTAAAAACTAAAAGATGGGGCATATCGATTTGTTCTTTTATCTTTTGATAAAACAACTGTTTTTTAATACAATTGAATAGAGCATTAAGGTTAAGAAGTAGGGAAATAGGAGCGCTTCCTATATTAATATATTTTTTTACTACAACAGAGCATTTAATTAGAAAGCACACAGTAACCAATTCAAATTATGTATACATAATTTACAACTTATCTATAAAATATGACTTAAAATCTACTAAAAACAGGAAATGCAAAATATCTATAAATCAAACTCTTTCTTAGATTACAGTTACATTACTTGGTAAGTGTTTCCACTTGGCAAATAATCCAGGCAAAGGAATATTATTAACTTGACAAATGTTAATCATAATGCTTAACTGAATCAATTAAATAAACTAACATAACAATATTCTATGAAGTTGCAATGTTAGCCAGATGACAGTGGATCGAATATCATTAATTAATTAATCAACCCACAATAAACAAATAAAATTCCACAATCTTCAAGGAATAAAATAGACCTTGAGTCATTTATACTATCTAAAAGGTATAAATGTTCATGACACTTTAAACCCACTATCCAATTGTATCAGTAATAAATTTTTCTAATTTTTCTAAGAAAGAATAAAAATGATCAAGGTAAAAATAGCTGAGGCAATATTTCTTATGTTGTTTTTAATAACCTTTTCAACAAAAACTTGAACTGTATTCTAATGATCACTGTATGGGGAGAGGGTATCACTCTGCAAAATCTACATGTTAAAAACAAACTCAATGTTTAACATCAATCATACAAAGAAAAAGCTAAACAATGTCTTTTGAAATACTGCATGATTCTTGTCTTAGGAAATTTTTCCTAAAAGTATATACAAGCTAAAAACTCATATGCAAAAATAATTTTTCCACATGGAGTCTGATAAAAGATTTATGTTTTTCTAAAGTATCTAGTCAAAAGGATCAATTTTCAATGTGGGTGGAAAGAAAATTAAAGGTCACTATCCACAGACAGGCTGGTGAAAATAATCCTCACTGTGCCCTCAATGCTCCACCTGCAAGTACCATGGGAAAGATTACGCCAGAAATATTATAGTTCTAGTGACTCATACCAGAACCTTTTGCTGGAAGTATATTACTAACAAGATATTTTCCAAACAGAATTTATGATCCACAGACAAGCAATTAACATGTAACAGTCAATTAGCACAACTAATAGAAAACCAGAACCAACAGAAGAAACAAAAGAAACTATGACATTGCCTGATGCCTTTCATAGCCATTTGACATAATGTATGATATATACTATTGAAACACAAACATAGAGACACATATATATATCACAACCATTAGACATGGCTATGTTGGCTCTCTTCAAGCCATGCAAACCATACTACTCCCAAAAGTAGCAATTGTGTTAACAAAGATCTAAGTACATGCACCATCTCCAAAAGATTAAAGATAGATGTGTAAACACAACAAAGGCTGAATACTAAGACATATTATTTAACACCTATAGATCTTAACCTCCTCTAAATTAAATAGGGATGCTAGTTTACTAAGGATAGGGGCCTGAATCAGAGACATCATCATCCAATCTCTAGGAAGTCTAATGCTAACCAATCAATTTATTCATAAATATAATGTGCTTCTTAAATGTATTATTTATGGAAAGAGTAAGAAACAGAGGGACTTGTCACAATGTACTACAGAAGGTATAGGGCCTACATTTGTTGTCCTCTTCTTTTCAGTAATGCTCAATGTAAGAGATTCTCAAAAACTAGGAAAGAACTAAAAAAATGCATTACAGTGGGTCTGAGTTGCAACAAGAATGCACTTGATTATTCAAATCAACATGCCAAGTGTTATATTTTTGTCATAATTACCACAAAAGCAAGTTTCCTTATTCATGTTGAGAAAAATGTATTATTATTAATAACTTCAGAAATGAAGAACCTCTTATGGTCTAGTTCAAGTTATTAAAGCTACAAATTAATTCTACAAGTTAAATAAACATTTTATATAGATTTTGGAAAAATTAAATGTATAATTGCCAATTGAGGTATAATTTATAGCCTTTCTATCCAGGTCTTCTGATAATCATAAAATAGTTTCATAAACCATTCTGTAATTAAGAACATAAAACGTAATTTTTTAAGGAGGAAAAACAACACAAGTCAATAAATATGGGATAACCCTGTTTCCTGTGTTAATATTTTTGTCTGCTGTTTCCTGTCACACAAAAAAATTTTAATTTAAAAACTACTTCATGTAAACAAAATGAAATTTAGAAAATACAGAAAAGTTTAAGAAAATAAAAATCATCTTCTAACACTTATACCCAGAGATAATCACTATGGGTCAATCTTTAAATATTACATACCTGGCTTTTTCCTTTCAACATCAGAAGATTAGTTACTTTGCCAAATGGTAGACCTAATGATATGACCTCTGCTTCGGTGACATCACTTGGAATTTTTCGAAGATGGAGAACACGGGAAGGTGAACAGGGAGGTCTATCTCCTTTAAATTTCTTGTTGTCATTCCCATTTGCTAGAAAATATAAAAATTTTTAAAAATTACTGAAACTAATTTGGGTTGACATACTACATTAACCATATTGTCATATTTGATCCTTCAAGAACTATACATTTTGAAAATTAGGGAATTATGGGGTTGATGGGGAGAGAGGAGAGGGCAGTGGAAAGAAAAACCATCCATTTTTCAATAAATGGGTTTTGAGATTTTTCACTACAGGTTATTAAATTTTTTAAAACTTTGTAAGTCTGATGTTTACCTTCAAGGAAAGTACTGAATAAATTATTATAATTACATTTTTAGAGGTAAAAAATATCTCTAAATAGCCAACCATTGGTAGGAAGTAGAGAACATTTATGTTGTTAATGTATTTTTAAAGATATTTTTCTAATTTGTCCTACTACTAAATAAATAACTTTTAGGGAAGGCTATGATAGACATTTTGTAATTTAAACACCTTAAAGGGATTTGGATTTGAGCTGTATGTTTATAAAAATTAAATTTATTTCTTAAAGTTCTTAGAAGCTAAACTGTGCTTTCCCAGAGTAATCTTATTCCTTATTATATAACAGAAGTTCTTAACATTAAGTGCGATCACCTTATTGGAAATGCAATTTTTCAGCTCCACCCTAGATCTGAATCAGAAACTAGGGGTGGGACTCAGCAACCTGTGTTTTAACAAGTCCTCTAGAAGCTTCTGATGCAACCTAAAGTTTGAGAACCACTGTTATAAAATAAAGTCCATTATCCCAGTTCTCAACTAAATTATATTTAAATCCTATTGTCTGAACACTGAGAAGAACTAGAACTGACAAGCCTACAACAAATACTCAAATTTCTGTACATAAGATTCAGAAATGTTTTTCCCCTAGAAATAGCATCATGTAAAACTGAATGCAAACTATCTCAAAGCCAAATGTCTCATTAGTGTTGTTGTTGTTTTTTAAATAATAAATAACATACTTAGCACTATTAGGAGGAAAATATAACTTGTCCAAATGCCTACGATTTTCAGTTTTCCAAACACTAATGGAACTGTACAATCAGATGTCTGTAATCCTAAATAAACAAATTTCATGAGGATGATATAAAAATTATATGGCAATAAACAGATTGAATACCCAATCTCCCATTTTCACTATGTTCCTGAATGCAAGCAGCATTCTACCCAGACCCAAAAGACTATCAATTATCAGTTCCCAGAGGTCCTAATAGCTGTGTCTGTACAAACACTTAAGCCAGACTGCAGAAAATACTAAGCAGTCAAATATTTATTGGGAATTAATGTGGGAGGCAAGATATTCTTTCTCATCCTTCACCATGAAATACAGATTTTTTTTCTAAAATGACTGATTACATTTTTCATTTCCACTCCCAATGCCACCAACCTCACCTATGATCTTGTCCCTTTCTACTTTCCCTTCCTCTAGTCTCAGTTCCCTCACCTCTGACTCACATCTAACAACATTATCAGCCTAACTAAATAGTCTATCATGTCATCATAGACTACTCTAAAATCCCTGACTGGCTTCCTATTACCTAAAATGTCCATTAGTTCCTAGTTTTCATACTGTGTTTATTTACACTGCCCTCTATGAGTTGACACATAAAAATTTACTCACTTAAATCATATTAATTTTATGAAAAGGCAGAGTTTCAGAGATTAAACTACTTCTATACACAGCTAGCAAGTGAAAAAAGTATTATTCAAACTAAAGTTTAATGGTAATTTTTTAACCACAAAAATCTCAGTGTCTTACCACTCCTAGAAAAAAGCAAGCAACCTGGACACCGAAATTATGATTTTTCAAACTATATACATATGTGGATTATAATAATATTGTCACTGGATCAGATTATCAAACCTCACATCCTAGATAGGAGCTGAAGCCAACTATGGAGTGCGTTTTTGTATCTTCCCTGTCGGGTTAGATGAGTAGACAATAATACCACCACCTTACGCTTTCTTAACCAGAACAAGGTGTTAACAAATTTGCAATTATAAATCACCCTTTTAGGGTTAACTGTTTCTGCATTATAAAAGTAAGTGCCTGAGCTATATATTATGAGTATAAATCCTGATCTGGGCAAGTTGAACCTGAAATAACTAAGCCTCAGAGTCTTCTCCTATAAAATGAGTATAGCAGTGATATATTTTTTTAAAGATTTATTTTATTGATTTTTGACAGAGAGAAACAGAGACAGAGAGAGACAGAGAGAAGGGGGAGGGCCCAGAGCAGTCTCCATAGTTGGTGGGCACAGGGATGCGCAGGGCAGGAACTGGGCTGGGAGCCTCCCGCAGAGGTCCCGGCAAGAACTGAACTGGGGGCACTCCCCAGTTCAGCATATGGGTCCACATGGGCCGGGGCCAGGATTTGATCCTCGGTCCTTGGGGCTTCAAAGCGAGCGCTTTACCCGCTGAGCCATCCCAACTTTCCCTAGCAGTGACATTTTAAAAATTAAATTACGTAACATTTAAATGTTAGGTGCAATGTCTAGTACATAGTAACCAATAATATATGTCTAGATTTTCTTAAATGTTTTTTCTAAAAAAATTGTTTTTTCTATTTTTTTGTTGTTAAAATGACTCTAGGTAATAATAGTTATTTGTTCTATTGCTGCCCTTACTTTCCAAAATTAATTGAAAACTTTATTATTTTATAAAATCTAAAAATCTAAGAACTACTCATCCAGATAACCCAAATAAGGTTATACAGGGTAGTCAAGAAATTCACAGAATGAAGGGGAAGAAGGGTAAAAAACAAAACACACACACACAAAAAAAACTTATTATGTTTCCTTTGCAATATAGTCATACTTAACAGTAACACACTTTTCAGACCCTTCTGTAAGTTTATTTATACCTTCAGAGAAAAAAAAAAAAATTGGAGAAGCCGATGGCTCAGTGGGTTAAGTGCTTGCTTGGCAGCCCTGGGGACCGAGGATCAAATCCTGGCCCAAGCCCGTGTGGGACCCATATTTGCTGAACTTGCGTTTGCTTCCATGCAGGAGGCCCCCAGTTTGGTTCTGCACCCACCCCCCTCGCCCCCCACTCCCTGTTGGGTCCTTGGCTCAAGGGGGCATGCCTCCCATATGGGAGGCCTCCAGCCCAGTTCACACCCTGCGCAGCCCATGTCCACCTGTGTGGAACAAAACCATGTTGAAAAACTGATGATGTACAACTATGGAGACTGCCCTGGGCCCTCCCCCTTCTCTCTGTCTCTCTCTCTCTGCCAAAAACTATAAATAAATCTTTTTTTAAAAAAAACACAACTAGAATAGCAAAAAAAAAAATTTTATTTTAATATGTATTTTTTTTAATTGTTTGAGAGAGAGAACAGGGGAGGTCTCAGAGCAGTCTCCATAGTTGTACATCATTAGTTGTGACATGGTTTCATTCCAAACAGGTGGATGTGGGGCTGAGTGGGACAGGAACCCAACTAGGGGCATTTCCGATGGGAGGTGAGAACCTTTGCCACTGAGCCATCCCAGCAGTTACCAGTTGTGCCACAGTTCAACATGTGGGTTTACACGGATAGGGGCCAGGAACTGAACCCTAGACCTCGGGATTGCAAGGCAAGCACTCAACTGCTGAGCTATCCCAGCATCTTTGTCTTTGTCTTTTGAAAATTCAATTATAATGTGACTCAGTGTGGGTCTCACTGAGATCATCTTATTTGGAGTACATACATTAAGCTTCTTGAATGTTTATATTTGTGTTTATCATCAAATCTGGAAATGTGTTAACACTAAAAATAAAGACTCTTCCCCTTTTCCAGGATTTTCAAGGTTTTGTTATCTTTATTTTTACAATTATTGTAGGCTGTCTCTCTGCCAAGGATGAGCCTGAGGTAGAAACTTCAGGTCTTCTGAGGTTTCTCCTGAGCCTTTACCTAGGAATGCACTACCACTTTCTAATTTTCCCTGTAGATGCAGTTGTTTTTTAATGTCCTAGTCTTTAATGTCTGGTCTCCAAAAGAAAATAAAAAGAAAATGAAGTGGGAGGAGGGGAAGATAACTGGCTCTTTACATTTTCAGGTAGTCACTTAGTAGTGGAGTCACTTAGGGTGGTCACTTAGGGTGGAGGGCGGTGGCTTGCAACTACAGGATGAGATGCAAGGACAATGACTGCCTGCCTCTTTGTTTACAATTTTGACCAGAAAAAGCAATTACTAAGGTGACCAACCATCCTCCTTTAGGGAGGGCAGTCCTACTTTTGGAAGTTCTGTCCTCCCTCGAAAAGTGTCCTCCTTTTTGATATGTAATACTAGATGTCCTCCTTTTCTTTTCTTTTTGGTTGTTATATTTATTGATTTATTGGGGTGACATTGATTGGTAACAATTAGATAGTTTCCGGATGTACAAGTCCACATCACATCACCTATGCTTCGCATTATGTGCTCACCACCCAGAATTAAGCTGTCCTCCTTTTCATTGGAAAAAAGTTGGACACCTTACAATTACCTATCAGAGCACAGACCCTCAAAAGTTAAAGGACAATGTCCTTTTGCCCACCTTGGCTCCTATAAACTGTTTGTAAGCTGCTCTGAAACACTAAGGGGTGGGTAGCTGCTACTATGCTAAAAGATGAAAGTGACCAAAATTAACCACCATTTACCTTCCAAGTCTTCCCCCTGAAACATGTAAGCCTTCAGCAGACTCAAGAGTTCCAAATTAGTTACAGATTCTGACAAGGCAATTATTATCTAGATAGGAAGTCAGATTCTTGGTACTTCTTACCCTACCAACTTCCCAGAATCTTCTCTAATTTATCTTTTTAATTAATGAGGGGAAAAAAACAGGGAGAAAAGTCGTGTATCCACATAATTACCACTTTTTGTAGACCCAAGTTTCCACCTGGTATCACTTTCCTCAAGTCTGAAGAATTTCCTTTACCATTTTATATAACTGAAGTCTGTTACTAACAAATGCTCTCAGCTCTTATGTGCTTCAAAGAAGGCTTTAACGTTTTGTTTTTTTTAATATGTTCAATGCACACAGAATCCCAGTTTGATTGTATTTATTTTCAACCCTTTAAAGATGTTGCTCCAGTGTCTTCTGGCTTGCACAGTTTCTGGCAAGAAATCTCTCATCATTCTTCCTCTGAATAAAATGTGACTTTTTTCCTCTGGCTACTTTTAAGATTTGTTCTGCATTCCTGGTTTTCAGCAATTTAATTATGATGAGCATTGGTGCGGTTTTCATTGTGTTTATCCTGCTTGTGGTTCACTGTACTTTTTGGATATGTGGGTTTATAGTTTCCACCATAATGGGAACATTTTTAGTCATTTTTCTTCAGATAAAACTTATGCTTCTCCACCCTCATCTTTTTTTTCTGGAAAAATAAAAGTGTAGACCACTTGGTTTTGTTTTACAGGTTACTAAGGGGCTGTTCATTTCTTTTTTGGTCTTTTTGGGGATGGGGGGGAAGGAGGGTCTCTGTGCTTTACTTTCTATTGCTGTTTTCAAATTCACGGATCACTTCTACAGAATATAACGTGCTTTAAATGCTCTATCTATACCAGGTACTGTTTTCAGACATTAAATTTTTATCTTTAGAAGTTCCATTTAATTTTCTTTCATTTTTCTCCTTGTTAGGCTGTTTTACTTGAAACATTTGAACATACTTTTAATAATGTTTCAAAGTCCAAATCTGCTAATTTCATCTTCTCTGTCACTTTCTATGTTTCTGTTGAGTAATTTTTCTCCTGATTGTGGATTACCATTTTGTGGTTCTTTACATGTTTGGCAATTTTTGACTGAATGCTCAACACTATAAGCACTAGAATTTATTTTATACACCTTTAAAGTGCCAGACTTTTCCGGAAAAAAGGTTCATTAATTTCAGATCAGGTAACTGTTTTTAAGCTTTGTTAAGAGTTGGTTTAGAGTAGCCATTATGCTAGAGTTTGTGAACCCTGACAAAGTACCGTATTTTCCGGCGTATAAGACGACCGGGCGTATAAGACGACCCCCTAATTTTACAGTTAAAACATAGGTTTAGGCCTATATTCGCTGTATAAGACTACAGCCTCGGAAGTGGGGGGTAGTCATATACAGCGAATATAGGCCTAAACCTATGTTTTAACTGTAAAATTAGGGGGTCATCTTATACGCTGGAAAATACGGTACATAAGATGGTAGCTAACTGGGATCAAATAAAAAACAACATAAAAACAAGCCAAGAACAAAAAACAGTCTAGCAGCCATTTCTAAACAGGGCCCTCTCACACAAACTGCAGTTTAGGGAGAAACATGCACTTAACTGTGCCTGCACTGTGTTCCCACCATCTGGGCCAACTGTTGTAAAGGCATTACTAGAATATATTTCAACTAACAGGACTGAGGCTTTCCCATCCAATCAGAGCTGTGTGCAGCAGCTATATCCCCACTGGCAATCTCACTGACAAATTAGAGCAACTCCATTTTGCCCAATCAGGACAGTGTCTTTTGGACAAATCAAACTGAGAGGATGTGGAGTCCTCATGTGCATGAGCATGAACCAATCAGAGACCAGGGGTAGGACCTTCTGTCTATATAAGTTGGTTCCTGTCTGGCTAGGAGAGACAAAGATTACATTCCCAGACTGAAGCTGAAACACCAAAGATGTCTCTCCAAATCAGAGTATAGAGAAGAATAAATAGAGAAGGGGAGGGCATACCAGACCAGACCAAAACAGATCTGAGCCAAGCAGAACTGTCAAGCCACAAAGGTGCCTGGCCTCAGGGCCACCTTGCAGACACTCTACTTCATAACACTCAGTTGAGTGTTAAACTCTACTGAGCTGTACCACAGCCCTGCTGTATCACAGTTGAGCTGTTTGCACTGAATAGTTTCCTTATTCACCGCACCCAAAACTGGAGATTTCTGCTGGTATTCAATTGATACCAACTACCATTCGCTGGTGTACAACAATGACTGACTATCTGGTGTACATCGATTGACAATCTGGTAGGCATGTGTGGTTTAATATTCAACAGTAGATTCAAAGGCAGATTCCTGGAGCACTTTTCTCATAGAGCTTCCTTTTCTCCCATACTCTGTCTTATACCTCCCAGCTCTCCCAGCTTTCCTTTCCAAACTTGGATCTCCAACTCTTCAAACTCAGCAATTCTGCCATGTTTGCTTGGGTTCCCCTCTCCTTACACCCAGTCTAGAAAAAAGCTAGGATGACTATAGGGCTCACCTCATTTGTTCACTTCTCTCTGATATCATAGTTCTACATGTAACAATATATTAAAATAACAGCTACTTTAAAAAAAAAAAAAAAAGGTTAATTTCTCACTCATGTAAAAATTCTAAATGTAGATGTTGCAGGTCTGAAATGGTGACATACAAAGTTATCATTAACCAGGCTCTAGTTTTCTCTCTGTTAGGGTACAGCCCTCATCTTCATCATCAAAGATGGAAGCTGGAGTTCCTGCAGGTAGCACTATAAAAGAATTTGAAAAACAGCATACCCATGTAGAGATGCCCCAGAAGTAACATTTCCATTTATATCTCATTCACCAGGACTTCATCAAATGACCATACCTAGCTATAAGGAAGACTGAAAAAGCAGCTGTTTAATCCTGGTGGCAATGGGCCCAGATAAAAATTAGGGTTTTGTTACTAAAGAAAATAAAAAAGTATTGAGGTATAAAATAAACAGCCTTTGCCAAATTTTCTAAGATTAAATTTAAGAGAAAAAGCATATGAATTATAAAGAAAAGTATAAAACATTTTCATAATTATGAAAGGACACAAAGTAAGACCTATCTATTAACATGGATTCACATGTGACATCTCCAGATGGAGAGAATACCACAAAAAGACCCATATTTCACATTAATATAAATTAATTCTAATCAAATCCCTTAAGATTTTGTGGGGAAATATTGTGGGATGAGAAATTATTTGTTTTAGAACTAGACTAAATAATTTAAAGTTCTTATGGAAGAAGATATGTCCACAATAAGGTAAAAGATATTTTTTAAAAAATATTAGTAACTAATAACTAAGAATTACCACGTATCCCAGTATTCCTAGGACAGTCTCAATTTGGCAATACTGTTTCAGCATAATTTACAATTTGACATCTTTACTTTCAAAAAAATTATTAATGATTGCACTGAAATGAGCCAGAATATAGTCTTAGGTTACAATTTTTTTTTTTTTATCCTATAGTTTTTGCCATGGACTCATCTAATAATTTATAAACTACCACATGTACAGTGGTTATATCTGAAAAGTCAACATGAGAAATTGAATCTTTTCATAACTTTTTCACAGACAACAGTAGGTCTTAACTCCTTCCCCATCATGTTTTTTACCATGACATTGTGCTATACCAAAATTTGTATTTGTATTATTACTCCAAAAACTTTATTATCTTTAATGTTGAGCTTTTTACAATGAATCTTCATTACTGTCAGATATTTCACTTCTGATACAATGATTTCCCAAAAGCTTTATGGGGATTTTATTGAAAGCATTCAATATTAAACCATTACTTGACAATAACAGATTTTCTAGTGTTAGTAAATAATAAAATTTATATAATTTAACTGTTTTCAAAGTTCTATTAATGGAGTCAATATATTAATCCCCATCACTTTATTGTTTACACAGGGAGAAGAAACTCTGCAAGTTAAATTAATTCAGGTTTATGGATTTATGGATTTACTGCAAGATATAAAATAGAATGGTGATAAACAAAATTGTATTTTTATGTGCACCTGGCCAATAATTCCCACATTTTCTACTGACTGGCAGCCTGGCAGCCAAATGAATATAGCATAGGCAGCAAGCTTTCAGAGAATTTCAAATGTTGGATCAAATATTACAAAAATTATTTTTAATGTATAAAATGACTAAAAAAGAACATGGATATCTAGGTGTCAATGACCAAGCCCTTCAGCAGGCTCTCTCCCCCTCAGTAAAAGGTAAATAAAAAATTTCCCATTGACCAGAGATATGTAACAAGGAAGCCAATTTCTGTTCAGGGATTTTGATGGAGAAAAGTGAGTATCTAAATGTTCTCTTTCCTCCTGGAATAGGAATCCCCAGGGCAATAAAGTAACACATGCATCAGAACATGTTAGGGGCTAGTGATATACTAGAAAGTCTAGAAGTACAAACACAAAACTACCCTGGAGATTCTCCCAGAAGTAAATAACAACTCAGCTAAAGATTATAGCACAACCAAAAATTATGAATCTGCACAAGGAAACTTAATATACCATAAGCAAATATTAGCATACAAAATCCCTAAGAACGCCATAATTATAAAATGTAAAGTAAAGCTA
The DNA here is from genome assembly GCA_004027555.1 of Craseonycteris thonglongyai. Lineage (NCBI taxonomy): Eukaryota > Metazoa > Chordata > Mammalia > Chiroptera > Craseonycteridae > Craseonycteris > Craseonycteris thonglongyai. Next base: position 36,096 of record PVKE010004911.1, read on the forward strand.
TAAAATTTTTGTTTTTATTTATTTAAAAATTAGGGAGGAAAAGCAAAATACCATAAGAACAGGATATTATTTAAAGAAAAAAGTATCAGCAAAATGATGTAAACTTTAAAAATAAATCAAACGTAACATAAGAAATAAAAAATATAACCCCTGACATTAATTACTCAATAGAAGGATAAAACAGCACATTAGACAAAGTTGAAAAGATGAGTAAATAAAAAACAATTTTAAGGAAATTATCCAAAATACAGGATGTTAAGGAGAAAGAGATGGCGATAAACATAAGAGGTTAAAACAAACGCAGGACTGAATGAGGTATTCCTATACATGTCTAACTGCACTTCTGGAAGGAGGCAATTCTGTAGAGTTGGGCCACTCTTAAGTAGGATAAATAAAAGTTAGGGATAAATAAAAGTTAGGTCTCCAGCAACAGTCTCAACCCTGGCTGCACCTAAGATGTTATCACCTAAGAAACTTTAAAAAAGATTCAAAAACTGCCTAGACCTCTCCCTGTCCCCCAACCCCCGAGATTTTGGAAGTGGTATGGGTAGGTCAAGGTGTCTACTTTCTTCAAAGCATCCCACACTATGATAGTGAGCGTCGACAGTTAAGAACCCACGATCCATACCTAGGCATAGCTAGTGAAACCACAGAACAAAGATAAAGAAAACTGTTAAGAGTTTAACTAGAGAAGTAATACTTTCTACAAAATAATAACCCAGACTGACAATAGACTTTTCAAAAACAGAAGCCAAAAGAAATCACAGAATAGTATGTATAAAGTGCTAAGAGAAACTAATTATCAACCTAGAATTCTACATAACTATCATTCAAACAGCAATAATGAAATAGACATTTTTAGTCAGTAGGAGAGGTTACCATTTATAGAGCTTTGCTGAAATAGCTACTAGAGATGATGTGCTTCAGAAAGAGAAACACTGAACCTATAATGGAAATAGAATACAAGAAAAAAATTTAAACATAAAAACAATACACAATAAACTCTGAGGCTTGCTAAACTCACATCTCATACTTCTTTCTTTTCCTAAGTAGTCAATCAACCAAGTTAAGTCTTTCTGGTCATCCACCCCACTACTCAGTAAACATGACCAAACAAGCTAAGTGACCTCAGTTTTTAAAATAAGAACAAAACCAAGGGACTCACTCTAAAGGTACTGTAACTCTGGGGAGTATGGGCAGAATTGATTTTTTAAAGCCCACCAGATCAAAAGGATAATCAGGTTTAGGAACTTCAGATTCTAGCATTTCCTTGATCCAGCAGTTCTCAAAGTGTGGTTCTTCAAAAGGCAGCATCATCCTTACATGGGAAACTTGTGAAAATACAAATTCTCAGGACCCACCCCTGATTTATTGCATTCAAAATTCTGGGGATGTACTTGGCAACCATGCTTTAACAGGCCCTCCAGGTGATTCTGATGCCGGCTCAACTGTGAGAGAGCTGCTTTAGTTTCATGCCCATATTGCTCTGTTCACACTTCACGAACAAATCCAGACGCTGCCCTACCTACAAAATCTTTCCATTTAGTCCTCTAGAGCCATGTTCCATGGTTGACCAATTATTCCCATATAGTCTTAACCTCTTCACCAAATTTTCATCTTTTTGCCTTAACTGAATGTGGTCCACTTCTCTTACAGAGAGTCCTCACATAAAGGCTGTTCACTCTCCCAAACCCCATGTAGCTCAGGGTATGGTAAGTGAGGTCCACTCATTTATTCCCTAATTCCCAGTAACTCCAAAACCACCTGGACAAAAATCTCACCTTTACTGAGGCTCTTCACTCTCATGGCTTCAGTTGTCAACTGTGTATGACATTCACACCCAAATTCCTCTTGTGACGCTGAGACCAGAAGAACCCACTACCTACCTGACATTTCCATCTGAGTGTTACACAGGAACTCAAACTCAGTACATTAATATAAAAATGTGAACCTGCCATGTTATTCAACTCTGTTCTTCCTATATATTTTAAAAGAAATTGAGTGGCAACACCATCTACCCATTTATCAAAGTCCAAAACCTGGAAATCATCAATGGAATCTCTTATTCAACCATTAATCACCAAATAGTAATCACCAAAAACTATCAATTTCAACTTCTTTAAGTTTTCTAATTGTTTCCATCACAAGTGCTCCTGCTAGAGTACAAATTACCCACCTTACTAGCATACCCTACAGAGCAATAGCTTCTTAACTGCTCAGTCTGCCTCCAGTATTATACTTCTCCAACTTGTTTTATAGTCCCCAAATTTCAAAAATATTTTAAATCATGTGGTACCTTATGAGATGTGAATTGTGTTTCAATTTTTAAAAATCACATCATCTTAAAATTTTAATACTTCTGTTTTACACAACTGCTTAGAGTCACCAACTCATTGATAGTTTTCTCACAACACATAGAACATAATAAAAAAAATTATTAAATTAGATCAAAATTAATCCTTAAAATTTAAGAGTTACAACTCAATTTCATGTATATGAACTTTACTGCAATAAATTTTAGTTTCTGTTATATATAAATAGTGGCACTTCAACGTATATTTATAAGATGAGCAAAATAAGAACATTGTAAAAAATCTTTTCTGGAGACCCATGGGAAAAAAAACATTTCAGATTTTCAAAAAAATGAAAACTCACCATACACACCTGTAGAAGGAGTAGAATTGTTCATGGTAAAAGGTCCGTTAATGATGCCAGAAGAAAGCAGCTCATCAGATCCCCGCTGAAAAGCAAGAGCAATGTTCTATTAATAAAACAAGTCTCGGATAATGATTCATACTTACTACTAAAAATATTAAAAGTGAGTATTACTTCATCTAAATATCAAGGTATTTAAGGGGAAGTCCTCAAGAAGCACAAAAGATAAAGACTAGAAGCGAACTTTATAGTAAAGAAAAATTACTGCACATCTATCTATATGATTGTCAGTTGCTAAAAACCAGATAGGTCATCACATAATTGAGGGCATAATCCTGTACCCTTTTTTGGTTAAACCCAATCCATGAAAAATGTAACATGTGAAGTACCAGAAACCGTATTTAGGGGTTGCATCCTGACATTGTTTTTATAGTATATTTTAAAGTACATTTAGTATATTAATTATATTTTAAATATATTTAGTGTATTAAGTATGTTAAATTTTTGTAATATACTTTTAAGCATTTGCATGCAAATATTTTGTGTATCACTCCCTAAGAATTCTGTCTTTTGATACCTTTTTTTAATTGCACACAAAACTGAAATTTATTTCTATATTGGTCAAGTCCTTGATACTCAATGATTTTTCATCCATTAGTCTTCAAAGTATCTTCAATACGTACTGTTTCTTAAACAACTACTATTTAAGTAATTTACTCTACTTTTCAGGTAAGAGTTTTGATTAGTTCCAAAGGTGAATGAATGGTCAATACCAAAAGACAAATAAGACAAGCCTTTTCATTGTTACCATAGACCTATTACCAAGATTTAGAAGTTCACATTTAGGAAAGACAATAAATACTATGTACAAAGTTAAAACCAACCTACTTAAAACGTTACTGTTTAACTTTGTCAATTTTTAACAACAAATATTTTGATATACTAAATAACAACTTAATCCCTAAACTATCCTATAAATATTAGAGTAGCAACAGTGTTACAAGATATTTAATGTTTAGGTTTAAGTACCACTTCTGTAGGAAACAACTTGTCTTTGCCAAAGAAAGGCTACTACCAATGTGTTTGTGTAATAGAAATACAATTATTTAAATAATTCCTGTATTGCACACCCAGAAATTATTCCCTTTGGTTCTTTCACTAGAAGTTTATAGGGACAGCTTAGGACAAGAGGAAGAAATTAGGTAAGCTTGTAAGATAAAATAAAATTGAAAACCTTAACTTCCAGAAAGAAGAGAATTACAGCCTCACTTAAAGCATAGGTCCTTCCTAATATCTGAAATACAGATAATGGTAGCCAAAGACAGACTTTGTTTATTGACTACTTGCAGGTACAAAAAGGTAAATTTCTGAAATTTTAAATGTAAATATTTAAATGTGCCTAACATGTTTTTATATATGAAAAATTTGGTAAAATATGCATTAATAGATATATCTTTGACACATATGTGTTTAGTATCAATGTTTCTATATGCAAATTGAGTTAATGTGATCTTAGAAACCAACCACTTTAGCTCTTTTCTAGGCTTGAAAGAGTATGTTAAAATGCCAGCTAACATTAATTCTACGTGGTTTATAGACTGAAATGTAAAAAACAATGAAGACTCTATGAAATAACAGAATAAAATATCGTATTTTCCGGCGTATAAGACGACCAGGCGTATAAGACGACCCCCTAATTTTACAGTTAAAACATAGGTTTAGGCCTATATTCGCTGTATAAGACGACCCCCCATTTCCGAAGCTGTAGTCTTATACGCCTGAAAATACGGTATCTTTATAATCTTGGAGTAGAGAAAAATTTATTAAACAAGAAACAAAAAACATAATTATAAAGAAAAATATTGATAAACACTAAAATTCAGAATTTTATTTATAATATATACATCTACTGAATTATTATGTTGTACAGCCAAAACTAATGTCAATTATATCTCAATTAAAAATGTTTTAATTAACAAAATATATCATTAGATTAAAAAGGCAACTCATAGAGAGGAAATAAATATCTGCAGTACATATAACCAACAAAAGTTGTATATCCAGAATTTACTAAGAAAAAAAGGAGGAAAAAAAAATTGCACAAAGAATCAATAAGAAAAAGTGAAGAAAAACGGAACACAACAGGAGAGTTGAACAGCCACCTGACAAACAAGGTGGCAGACTTTACTACTGTTTGAGTATTTGTGCCCTCTTCTTTTTCTGTGAAAGGACTATGCTTCCCTAGCCACAGCCATGGGACTTGTAATGCTTTCTGTGAGAGGACGATACAATGGCCTACTGACATATTGAGCATGGTTTTATGATACACACTGGCCTATGGAATATGAATGGGCATGACCTACACTACAGAAGCACAAATAGGTATCAAAATCGATGAGTTCCAAAACTGTTTTGAGCAGTGTAAAAAGAGTCTCAATAGGTGCACTACATCAAACGGAGAGTACTTTGAAGGTGACTGAAGTTTAAACATGTAAGAATAAATACACAGTTTTTTATAAATAAATTCCAGATTCTTTGGGTCCCCCTCATAAACTCTTATAACTCAAAAATAAAGAGAAATAACCCAATTAAAAATTAGGCAAAGATTTGAACAGGCAGACATTTGTTCAAAGAAGATATAAAAATTGCCCAGAAGCACATGAAAAGATGCTCAACATCATTAGTCATTAAGGATATGCAAATTAAAAGCATAAAAAAATGACTTCAAATGAAAATTAAGATCATGATATCACCACACACCTACTGAATTAAAATTAAAAATGACAATATCAAATGCAGGTGAGGATGTGGAAGAAAGTGTCTCTCTCATACACTGGAATGTAAAATACAATAATACAGCCTTTCCCTCTGTTGGCTTGGCCCGTTTCTCTCTTGAAATGGGTTTCAATAAAGCTAACCTAAAGTTTGGAGCAATCAATGTCTTCTCTAGACACTGCCGCGGCTTTCTTTTTTCTTTCACCGTCTTTTATTAAAACTTTCTTGTTTTCCTACTTTTCTGAGTTTTGTCAATTCTTTCACATTCTGCAAACAACGGGGGTATCAAGAACACTGCAACTAAATATTGGCAAATAAATACTGACTATTTGTTCTTTTCAAAAGCTATATACTCCAATACCTACATGTATACATACAATTAGTAATGGACAGCAATCTTCTGTCCAATAAAGGTGAAAGATATGGTTCTTTCAATAAAAGAACTTTTCTGAAGTTTTAAAAAGAAATAGATCTATGGGGTATTAGGATTTTTCATGTAAAACACTGATGAAATTTGTTTAGAGAGAAGTCAAAATTTGCACTATAACCATCGTCTTAAAAATTATCTTTGCATAGTTAGCTAATTATCTCATAATAAATCTGTATATGTTAAATAGATCATCCTTCATTCTGATAACTCACTTTTACTGTTTAATGATAATTTTTAAAGATTTTATTGTTTTTGACAGAGAGAGAAGGGTGAGGGCCCAGAGCAGTTTCCATAGTTGTACGTCATCAGTTTTTCAACATAGTTTCACTCTACACAGGTGGGTATGGAGCCATGCAGGGTAGGAACCGGGCCAGGGGCCTCCTACATGGGAGGCATACCCCTGTGAGTTGGGGGACAAACGGGGTGCCTCCTACATGGAAGCTTGTATACCTTGAAAGCCCCTTTTTAATGGTCATAGTGTCTTAATAGACTGAAACAAATGGGAAGCACACCACATTTAACATATGGGTCCATACAGGCTGAAGTCAAGACAGGGAATTCAATCCTTGGACCTCAGGGCTGCAGAGTGAATGCTCAACCCGCTGAGCCATCCCAGCATCCCCAATTCATTTTTATCTTAATATGAACTTTACATTATAATACGAATCTATGCTCCCCTCTGTAATCCTTTTAACTGATAAGCTTTTGCCACATAGTTACAGTGTTCATCATAATTATTTTTAATGGAGTCTTTAAATTCCATAATGGCATACTTAACTATTCCTCTATTATTAAATACTGGTATTACTTATTATTTATTGATATAGATTACGCTGTATTAATTTTCAGAATATAGTACTTTCTGTATTTTTATTCTATCCATAGAATACTCATAAGTGAAACAGACAATTCTTCCTGTCTGGGTAAACTGCAAAAAATCACAAATTCCTACTTAATGTAGAGTAACTTAAGAGTTACTACTATACCACCAACGAATCCTAAGAAGCATTTTTACTTCTATACAGGTCTTTCAAATTTCATTAGAATTAACACATGACCAATTCCTTTTAATATTACTCAAGAGCTTGGCTCACAGTTTGCATATTAAAGAAATTAGGGGATGCCGGGAGAGCTCAGCATTTGAGTCCTTGCTTGCCTTGCAATCACAAGGTCCGGGGTTTGATTCCTGGCCCCAGTGCCCATGCAAACTCATATGCTAAACTGAGGCACAACTGATAACTGCAGGGATGGCATGGCATGAAGGTTCTCACCTCCCATACAGGAGGCCCCCATTTCGTCCCGCCCCACATGCACCTGTGTGGGATGAAACCATGTCACAACTAATGATGTACAACTATGCAGACTGCTCTGGGCCCTCCCTGCTTCTCTCTTTCTCTCTCTCACTTTCTCTCAAACAATAAAAATAAATAAATCTGGGGACTCTGAGTTACCAGACAGTCTGAGGGTGGGGGCTGGCCACAGCTAAAAGTCCAACAATGTGACTCAGAGTAGGAGGCTTTTGGGCATGCCTGGAGAGGCTGGAGACTGAGGACTGAGAGCAGCCTGAAGGGCAATCAACTATGTCTACCTAAAAGAGTTCCCTCAATAAAAAATATAATCATCAAAACACAGCTGAGCTTCTGTCACATGAGTACTATCACACATTGATGTTGGGACAGTAATGTATCCTAACTCCCTGGGAAAAGGACAAATGAAGAGCTGTGTTTGGTTCCTTCCCCAAATTCTGCCCTATGTGTTTCTTCCTTTGGCTGATTTAAATCTATATCCTTTCCCTGTAATAACCACTAACCATAAGTATAAGAACTTTCAGTGAGTTCTGTAAATTCTAGCAAATCATGGCACGGAAGGGTGGTATTGGAACCCCCCAGAAAATCTATAATTAGTGCTAGAAGTGAGGGTAGGCCTTTATGGATTGTGTCCCTTAACTTTGCAGTCAGCCTAATTCCTCTCATGGTTAAATAATAAATCAAGTAAAAGATAACAAAATTATTCATTTATCAGATTTTTAAAAAATTTTATTCATAACCTTTGATTTACTATTTGGACTTCTAAACGTCAAAGAAAATTTTAATCTAAAAATGTGACCAAATATTTAAACATAGAAAAACTGGAAGATTTAGCTTAAATTTATATGGCATCTTAAATAAATTAATATTACATCTTAACTGTCATATTTAATGTATCCACATAAAATATAAACTATTAATAAGGAAATGGTGAACATTGCCAAGTCTTCAAAATAAAACCATTTAACTTTGATAATTCTAGATCTTTCAATAATAACAACTAGAGCTTTTTTTTTTAAAGGAATATACCTAAAATAATGCATACACAAAGCAAACCCTACAGTAGTGAGTGAAATGTTGGCATGACTATTTTCATTTGTATTACCTTATTACATAAGACTATTAAAATACATGATCCAAAAGTTTCATATATGAAAACGTTATTTTACACCAGAGACAGGGTTTTCCATTCATCATATAGAATGAATACATCTCTCAAATAATGATACTTAAAATAACTGGTAACTTCTTGACCCTGATAATTTCAGGATACAATATACAAAAGACAAAGAAAGCAAAAAAAGGTTACATTTAAAAATGCAGTCCTAAAGTATATTCTGATAATCACAATTTATTGGCAAAACTTTTCCCTCGAGAATTTATTTTCAAATTATAGAAAACAAAGGTTTTCAAAAATATTATAAAGCTCAACTACCAAGTCATATTACTTTGTAAAGATGAGAAAAACACAATTAGTTGTTACTTTAAACATGTCCTTTCTTTTAAAAAACAAAACTTTTCTTTCCTAGACACACATTTTCCTACAAACACATCACTGCCTATAATTACAGACTACTTCAGTACAAAACAAATTATTTTTGAAAATTATACTTAATATTTATAAACTAAGTGTCTGAAAAGTAATTTTCCATTACAGAAAAAACAATGCAGACCTAGGTAAAATAGAGTATCTCATAAAATCTGACTGCTATATATGGCATAAGATTATGACTTAAGAGATGGAAGATTGTGGTTTCCTAATTATTAACCTTATGATTATGGTTTAAGAGATGGATGGAAGATAAGCAGAATGACCACATTACAAAAAAATAAATGGGAAGCTTATTTGGATGAGTGACTGTAGATGATCAAGAGAAGAAAACTGTTAAAAAGAAAGAAAAAAGACTGTACCACAGGTAAGCAGATTAACATTTAAAAAAAGGTACAGTATTAGGAAGCCAAATAAGGACATCTTGGGGGGACCGGTAGGCAGTATGTGAACAACACTGGATCAACAGTCTCCTTAGAAACACACAGTAAATTTACACAAGTGCAACAGTTGTTCTGTGGACTTGTTAGCTCTATGGCTAAGTCAATACACCAATCAGCTTCACTGCCTTAAGTATCAATTATTGAAGCTCTCTCCTGCTGAAGAATAATTAAATACACAGGGCCAACAAAGCAAAGGAATACTGTATAATTAAAGCAGCACAAATAGTGTTTATTATCAAATTTGATGGGAAGTGGTTTTATTTAGCATTAAAGTGAGATTATTAATATGATAAAAGGCAATCCACACAACTGAGTAAAATCCACTAAAATAACATGGAAGGAAGATTCTGAAAATAAACCATTAATTAACTCATGGTTAAACTTCAGATCATAGCTAAAATGGACATGAACTTCAAGAATAAAATCATTTGTTTTAGTCTAGCAAGATACTATGACCATTAAAAAGAGGCTTTCAAAAACCTTCACAATATTCCATGATCCTAGAACTTTTGTTTTTTTAAATAAAAGAATCAAATACTAAAATTAACATCCATGCTATACCTTGAAACCAAGGTAGTTCATACTATAACATTTGTAGCAGAGAGTCTAGTGACCTTTCTGTGAACACTTCCCAGAACAAAAAACTCATTTTAATCTTGCTGTTACTATGCTTTTCCATAAACAGAATCAAGTGATATTAAGTAGAGCCTCACCATACTATATACACTTGTTGATTGTAGTCCCCTAATTATTCATTTATTATCCTCCTTCATGGAACCTACTATGATGTTTTGCATGTAATCTTATGTTAAAACATTTGTACTTAAAAAATGAAAACTATAAAGAAAATAAACTGAATATTCAGTGAGGGTTTTGGATCTGGGGCAGTAAGTGATAACTCCAAGAGTGAGTGAGTGAGTGAGTGAGTGAGTGAGTGAGTGTGTGTGACATTCAGCCTTTTGTTAACATTCACCCTATCTATCACAGCCTGTTACTTTAAACACACCCAAAATCCAAAGGCACCCATGTGTGTGTGTGTGTGTGTGTGACATTTAGCCTTTTGTTAACATTCACCTTATCACAGCCTCACTTACTTTAAACACACCCAAAATCCAAAGGCATCCTTAAAAATGACTTGAAGATCATATTCCCACAAACACTGTTGCCCCATCAACACTCCATCTACTAAATGAGTATGATTATCCCTCAACATATTTACTAGACAGTAGTTACCCATCTGCCTCCCCTCCCCACAAAAAAGATTACAAAACTGTTCATTTATAACATTTTCATTCCAAAACTACCACTGTTGAGATTTTAAGACACTAAGAATAAAAAAGATGGTAGTTAAACATGGAACAAATTATTCAAATATACAGGTGTGGCAATGTTTAGAATTCCCTATTTATGACACAATTTCAATAAAATGAGCTTGATTGCCTTCTTTTTATATGGGTATCTTAGTAATAAAACATTAGTACTTTTTTTAATGACTAGCAAATTATTCCTCCAAAAGCCTTCTAATCCATAATATCCAATGAAAATGCCATTCATCTCAGGAGAAGCTGGAATGGCTCAGCACGTTAAGAGCTCACTTTGCAACCCTGGGGACCGAGGAGCAAATACCAGCCCTGGCCCACACGAACCCATATGCGGAACTGAGGTGCGCTTCCCATGCGGGAGGCCCCCAGTTTAGTTCTCACCACCCACCCACCCCCATTTGGCCCCTGGCTCGAGAGGGCGCACCTCCCATATAGGAGGCCCCAACCCAGTTCTTGCCCAGCACAGTCCCTGCCCACCTGTGTGGAATGAAACTATGCCAACAACTATGGAGACTGCTCTGGGACCTTCTCCTCCTCTCTGTCTCTGTCAAAAAAATAAATCTTTAAGAAAAAAGAAAATGCTATTCATCTAAATATTTATTTAGTTTTTACTATATAGGCACAGCCCATACATATTGAATTCAATATATATAACTGTAATAGCAATAATATTCATTCACTCAACAAATTCAACAAATATTTGCTGAGACCAAACTATGAGCCAGGTCTTTAACAAGTAGGGAAAATCCCAGTGAACAGACAATCCCTGCCCTTATTTTATGGAAATTTTCAATCTTACAAAAGAAAATTATGTAGTATGTTTTAGTCATAAGTGTTTTTAAAAATGTAGGATAAGGAGCAGCCAGGGATACAGAGAATTAGGATTTTAAACAGCTGGTCAAGAAAAGATTTAAGAGAAAGTGACATTAAGCAAAGTCTAAAAGAAGGTAGGAAATAGGAAGTAAGCTATGTAGATATATGAGGGAAGAAGACTGTAGGCTGAGGAAACAATGTCTTGCACGTTCTGGAAAACAGTGAGGAGGCAGCTGTGACTGAAAGAAGTGAGCAGCAAAGGGAGAAGATAACTAAAGAGATTGGGAAGGTATGTCACAGCATGTGAAGCCTTGGAGGTCATTCTAAAAAATGTTACCATGTGAAATGAGGGCCAAAGAGCTTGTAACTGAACAGTTGGGCATGATGAACTTTTGAAAAGATCGCTCTGGCTATTGTGCTTAGAGTAGTCTGTAATATTCCTTCCCAAGGAGGAAAGCACAGACTCCTATAAGGGAACTATGATGATAATCCAGACGAGGGGCTATGGAAGAGTGGGTGGATTTTGAATATACTTAGAAAAATGAGGGGTGGGAGAAAAAGATGAAGATGACCTGTTTGTCCCAAATAGGATTCAATGTTAAATATTCTTGTCCTATAGTCAGTCCATAGAGATTTTAAAGTTTATATATATTTTCTCTAATTCTCATAATTCAAAATACTAGTTACAAAGGGAAAAATGTAAATTTACAGTGGAAAACCTGGCAAACACAACCTTAACCAACTGATCAAAGTTAACATTACAAGTAATAAGGCAAATCAACATCCTTCATCTTCTGGTACAATACACCAAGAATAACCTCAGATCTGCAGTATTCCTGCCAATATACAACCTAAATCTAGTTATGAAGGAACAGAAAACTGGAAGTGACAAACACCCTGTATATTAACACTCCGTTATTCTTTTAAAATGGCAATGTCATGAATCAAAACTAATGAGGATCCATTTTAGATTAATTTCCTGATTTGATAATTACAAGGAAGTACCATTTTGCTAGGTATTAAAAGTATTTAGGGGTTAGAATATATAGTAAAGTAGTATGTCAATGATGTTTTAGAGAATCTCCTGAGAAGTTATTGATTATGAAGGGAAAATTAATTGTGAAGAAGTCTGGCTGACAATCACATTAACCAACTGATTCAAAAGGGGGAAAAACATAAAGAACATACAGATGTATGTATACCTATTTATTATAAAAACAGAGAAAATGAATACCGTATTTTCCGGCGTATAAGACGACCCCCTAATTTTACAGTTAAAACATAGGTTTAGGCCTATATTCGCTGTATAAGACTACCCCCCACTTCCGAGGCTGTAGTCTTATACAGCGAATATAGGCCTAAACCTATGTTTTAACTGTAAAATTAGGGGGTCGTCTTATACGCCCGGTCGTCTCATACGCCAGAAAATACGGTAAATATGAATAAAAAAACTGCAATTGTGAGCTACTTAGTAATGTTTATATAAATTTTGGGGACTATTCTGCAACATTTCTGTTAAGTCTGTACAGTAATAAGCCACTTAACAACAAAAAACTTTCTGAGAAATGCATAATTTTGAGAACATCATAGTGTACTTTCATAAACCTAGATATAACCTGGATACTACACATCCAGGCTATATGGTATGGCGTATTGCACCTAGGATACAAACCTGTGCAGCATGTTACTGCACAAAACAACACAAGATTAAATCACACACAAGAGTGAATAATGCAATCAGGAGACAAGGCAACCATGAGCTAGATGTATGAGGTGGCTATCACTGTTATTATGGCATACTGTCTTTTTTTTATTTTTTATTGTTTTTAACAGAGAGAGAGAGATACAAAGACAGAGAGAAGGGGGAGGGCCCAGAACAGTCGCCATGGTTGCACATCACTGGTTTTTCCACATACTTTCATTCCATAGGTGGGTGGGGCTGCATAGGGCAGGAACAGGGCCGGGGTTGCCCCGGTGAGAACCAAACTGGGGGCACTCCCCAGTTCAGCATGTGGGTCCCCACAGGGCCGGGGCCGGGATTTGACCCTCGGTCCCTGGGGCTGCAAAGTGAGCGCTTAACCCACTGAGCCATCCCGGCTTCCCCTTGCCATTATTTTAGAGTGTACTCTTGCTAATTATAAAAATAAAAGTCTGCTATGAAACAGTATGCGGGAAAGCCGGGATGGCTCAGCGGGTTAAGCGCTCACTTTGCAGCCCCAGGGACCGAGGGTCAAATCCCAGCCCTGGCCCTGTGTGGACCCACATGCTGAACTGGGGAGTGCCCCCAGTTTGGTTCTCACCGGGGAGAGACCCTGGCCCAGTTCCTGCCCTGTACAGTCCCGCCCACCTGTGGAATGAAACTATGTGGAAAAACCAATGATGTGCAACCATGGCGACTGTTCTGGGCCCTCCCCCTTCTCTCTCTGTCTCTCTCTCTCTGTCAAAAACAATAAAAATAAATCTTTAAAAAATAAATTAAAAAATAAAATAATGGCAAAAGTTATGGTACTATAGTAATTTATTATCATGTATTATGCTACTACTTAAGTAATAGCACATAAATGTATGTGCTATTATATACAATGGTAACACAGGATTGTTTACACCAGCATCACCACAAATACGTTGAGTTATACACTGTACTAACGACATCACTAGGCAATAGGAATGCTTCTGTTCTATTATAATCTTATGAGACCACGATTTATGTGTGGTCCATCACTGACTGAAATACAGTTATGTGGTGCATAACTATATTGAGATTTTTTTTTAATTAAAAAATAAGATGTCAATGAAATTCACATTAGTACACTAAGAAAAAGGAAAATCAAAGTATGCATAAACTGTAAGCTATTAGAGAAAGAGAGATAATGTAGTCACATTAAAAAAGGCACATGCACAGATTTACAACCAAAAGGTATGTGTACTTACATAATCTTTCCTAGATGTTAATAAACTATTTAATTAATTTTTCAATATTTATTCACCACTTTGAGTTAGGTAGTTGCATTAATTATGTATGGACGCATAACAAATTACCCCAAAAATTAGCAGCTGAAAAAAACAAGTATTGGGATGCCAGGATAGCTCAGCAGGTTGAGCACTTGCCTTTCAATCACAAGGTCCAGGGATCAAGTCCTGGCCCCACCCAGTGCAGGCCCACATGTTGAACTGTAGCGCAACTGGTCAACACCAGGATAGCTTCAAAGGTTCTCGCCCTCCCATGCAGGAGGGCCCCCAGTTCAGTTTTACCCCATGTGTCCCCACATCCACCTGTGTGGAGTGGACAACTAACATACAACTATGGAGACTGCTTTGGGGCCTCCCTCCTTTCTCCTTTCTCTCTCTTTCTCTCTTTCTCTCTCTCTCTCTCTCCCCCCCCCTCCCTCCCTCCCTCACCTCCCCTCACCTTCTCTCAAAACAAAATAAATAAAAAACAAAAACAAAAAACCCAAACATATTTTAAACTAAATTTCTGAGTCAGGAATCTGGGCATGGCTTAACTAGGTAGGTCCTCTGGCTCAGTCTCTCACAGGGTGGAATGCTCTCAAGGCTCAATAAAGACTCGCAGGATCTACCGTATTTTCCGGTGTATAAGACAACCGGGCGTATAAGACGACCCCCTAATTTTACAGTTAAAACATAGGTTTAGGCCTATATTCGCTGTATAAGACTACCCCCCACTTCCGAGGCTGTAGTCTTATACAGCGAATATAGGCCTAAACCTATGTTTTAACTGTAAAATTAGGGGGTCGTCTTATACGCCCGATCATCTTATACGCCGGAAAATATGGTACTTCCAAACTCAGTCAAGTGGTTGTTGGCATTATTTGCTTTGTATACTGGCCTCTCTATATAAGGTAGCTCATAACATGGCAGCTTGCTTTTATCAGAGTGAGCAAAAAGAGAAGCCATTCTTTTGAGACCTAATCCTTCAAGTTGATTTAAACCCACATCTTGCTATTTGTTGTCTCTTTGGCTCATTTGTTCTTTAACCTATCTTAAACACAAACAGATTAAAAGAAAAAGAAACAGGAAAAAGATATATGACAAATGCTAATCATGAGAAAACTGCAGTGACTATATTAATAGACAAAGTGGGCTTCAAGGCAGGAAGTAGCAATAGAGATAAAGATGTATACTTCAAATGAAAAGAAAAACTGTCAATTCATCAGGAAAATGTAACATTCCTTAAAGTCAATGTATCTCATAACCAAATTAAAAAAAAAAAAAATCTGACAGAACTATAAAAAGAAATAACAAATATATAATTATGGATGAAAATTCCAATATTCCTTTTCTTTTTCAGTAATTAACAGAACAGAAAGAAAATCAGTACGGATATAGAAGACTTGAATTTACAATCAACTTATGCTACTGACATTTATAAAGCACTACACACTCAAAAAGTAAACTATACATTTTTTTTTCAAGTGTACACAGAGCATTAATGATAGACCATATGCTTGACATTAAAACAAATCTCAGGAAATGTAAAAGATTGAGATGATATAAAGTATTATATGTTCTCTGATCAAAGTAGTATTTAAGAATAAAAAACAGTAAGAGAAAGATACCGGTACCTGGAAAAAAGAAAAACCCCAAAATATTTAGAAAACTTACAAATAATCATGAGTCAAAAATGAAATCAAAGGAAGACAAAGTATTTTGAACTACGTGAATATTAAACCTTGGCATATCAAAATTTGTGGGATGCAGTGAAAGAAATTAAAAATCTGAATAACACAATGTCTATTTTTAAAAATACTTTCCCACAAAGAAAATGCACCTACAAATAGCTACACTAGTCAATTCTATCAACCATTTATGAGGGACACCAGAATAGCTCAGCAGGTTGAGCGCTTGCCTTGCAAACACGAGGTTCAGGGATTGAATCCTGGTCCCAGCCTGTGCAAACCCATATACTAAACTGAGGCGCAACTGGTAAGCTCCAGGATGGTGGTGAAGGTTCTCACTTCCCATGTGGGAGGCCCCCAGTTTGGTTCCTGCTTTGCGCAGTCCCACATCCACCTGTGTGGAATGGAACTATGTCGCAACTAATGATGTACAACTATGGAGACTACTCTGGGTCCTCCTCCTGTCTCTCTCTTCTCAAACAATAAATCTCTTTAAAAAAATAAAAAACATTTGTAGAAGAAATAATAGTAATATTACACAAACTCTTTTTAAAAAGGAGGAGGGAATCCTTTCTAACTCATGTCAGTTTTGTTCACCTGATTATTTCTGTCTTTCAAGAAACTTGTATATTTTATCTAAGTTACTTATCATTTCTTTCCTCCTACTTTCTTTGGGTTTAATCTACTCTAAATAAAATAAACAGAAAAAAATAATAAACTTTTGGAATGCAGTGAAAGCTGTGCTTAGAGGTAAATTTATAGCATTAAAATGATTATCTTAAAATAGCCCAAGGCAATACTAAGTATTGGTGAAAATTTGTAATAACAGTTTAACTCTCATGCACTGCTAGATTGTAATCTGGAACCATCCGGTAAAGCTGAACAGGTGCATTACCCCTACCACAGCAATCTCTCTTCTGGTGTGATAAGCAGACTTCTAACATGGTTCTTTCCCAATGATCTCCACTGTCTAGTATTCACACCCCTGTGTAACTCCCTCCCCTTATGTGTGGGCTGCGCCTAGTGACTTGCTTCTAAGAACAAAATAGATCAAAAGTGATGAGATACCACCTTCAAGATTAGGTTTCAAAGGACTGACTTCTATCTAATGCTTACTTATCTTTCCTTGGTTTCCTGGGAGTAGCAAGATGTTTAAGCAAGCTGTGTTACAGAAAGACCCATATGGCAAGGAATTGAGGGCAGCCTCTAGACAACAACCAGTAAAGAAGTAAGGCCCTCTGCTCAACAGCCTAGAAGAAATGACTCCAGCCAACAACCACATGAGTGAGCTTGGAAGATGACTGCAACACCTATCCACATCTTGACAGCAGCAGCCTTGTAAAAGCCCCAGAGCCAGAGAACACAACTATGCCACTTCCAGATTCCGACAGAAAATGTGAGATAAATCTTAATAATAATTCATAAATGTTGGTTTATTTTGCTACGAAAAAATCCAAGTCAAAAAAAAAAAATTAAACCCAACATAAACAGAAGTAAATAATAAAAAATGAAACTGATGAAATATAAGAGTCAGACAATTCAGAAAATAAAACCCAAAACTGGCTTTTGAAAAAGATCAGTGATACCGAAAGCCTCTAGCTAGATGAATCAGGAAAAAAAGAAAATGTGAATGACCAATATCATGACTGAAAAGATGAAAGTCATTATAGATCCAAGAGAAATTTAAAAAATAAAGTAAGATTATGAACAACTTTAGGCCTGTAACTTACTGAAATGTACAAATTCCTTGAAAGATCCAAATTCAACATCCATTCATGTTACTGAAAAACAGCAAACAAGAAATAAAAAAAATTTTTCCAACCTGAAAAAGGCATATAAGAAAAACGTACAGCTAACAAAAACTGACTGCTTTCCCTTAAGAGCAGGACTGAGGCAAGGGTGTTGTCACTTCTATGAGCATTATTATACTGCAGGTCCTAAAATTTGCATTAAGGCAAAGGAAAACAATGTTATCCAGATTGAAAAAGAAGACATAAAACTTATTCACAGATGACATTATCATATATGTAAAAAAAAAATCCTACAGAATTAAATACAAAACAATATAACATCATAATGTCTAAGTTACAAAGTCAATATGCAAAGTATTTCTATATATTGATAAACATAGCAAAGAAAAATGGAATACATTTAAAATATACACATAAAACCTATATATACACTGAAAACTAGAGAACAGCATTAAAAAAAATTAAAGCCTAAAAAAACTGATACCGGTATATTGTTTCATAGAACTCAGTATCACTGAAATGTCAATTACCCCCTAAAAATGATCTATATATTCCGTGCAATCCTAGTCATCACCCCAGCTTCTTTTTGTAGAAACTGACAAGCTGATTTAAAATTTTTAAATGAAATTCAAATGACTTAGCATAGCTAAAACAACTTTGATAAAGAATAACAAAGTTGGGGGAAGTCGGGATGGCTCAGTGGGTTAAGCGCTGGGGATCAGGGATCGAATCCCGGCTCCAGCCCGTGCGGAACCATATGCTGAACTGGGAGCTCCCCCAGTTCAGTTCTCTCTCTGTATCTCTCTCTCTCTCTCTGTCAAAAATAAATATATATATATATATATTTAAAAGGAATAACAAAGTTGGAGGACCACTACTTGATTTTAGGGCATACTATAAACGCTTAAGAAGACAGTGTGACAGTAACATAATAATAAGCAAATATATCAATGGAATAAGAATACAATGTATATAAACAAACCCACTCACATATCATGAATTGACTTTCAAATAATGATGCCAACATAATCCAATATGGAAAGAAAAATCTTTTCAACAAATGGTGCCGAACTAATTGTATAGCCAGCCATCTGGAAACAACTGAATCTTCACCTCTACCACAAACCATACACAAAAATAAATCTAAGAGTCATTGTAGACCTATCCTTTTATAAAAACTAAAAGTACAAGGTTTCTTAAAGCAAATGAAAGAGTATCTTCAAATCCTTGAGGTAAGCAGATTTCTTAGACAAGACACAGAAAGCCATACCCACCCCCCCAAAAAAGTTATTAAAATGAAAGTCTTCTATTTATCAAAAGACACCATTAAGAAATGAATACACAGGGAAGCCGGGATGGCTCAGTGGGTTGGGCGCTCACTTTGTAGCGCCGGGGACCGGGGATTGGGTCCCGGCCCCGGCCCATGCGGAACCGTGTGCTGAGCTGGGAGCTCCCCCAGTTCAGTTCTCTCTCTGTCTCTGTATCTCTCTCGCTCTCGCTCTCTCTCTGTCAAAAACAATAAGATAAATAAATAAATTTAAAAAAAAAAAAAGAAAAGCTCGTGGTTAAAAAAAAAAAAGAAATGAATACACAAGCCACAGGCCAAGAGAAAATATTCAGAATAACTGTACTTACATCTAAAAATGGACTTCTATCTAGACCAGGGGTGTCCAACTTTTTGGCTTCCCTGAACCCCAAGGGAAGAATCCTTATCTTGGACCACACATAAACTATACTAGGGCCACACATAAAATATAATAATGATAGCTAGATTTTTTTAAGCTTTAAAAAAATCTCATAATGTTTTAGGAAAGTTTACAAATTTGTGTTGGGCTGTGCATTCAAAACTGTCCCAGGCCACATGCAGCCCATAGGCAGCAGATTGTACAAGCTTGACCTAAGCTATATAAAGAATGCTTACAACTCAATAATAAAGATATAAACCTTATTCTGAAGAATAGGTAAGATGTTCAGGTCAGTAAAGAGCTTGGAAGTTGTCACTTTCATCCTTATGAAAAGAAAAACACTGAATAAACTAAAAGTCAGTGACTATTTTGGGATCCAGAGGACTGAGGTCATGGAGCAAACTCATTCTCCCTTTCAAAATTCATCCTCCTCTTTAAAATGCTTATTTACCTATACAAATCAAAATTGAGTTCAGTTCATGCTGTATTCTTTTCCCTATTACAATAGTCATTACTGATTAAAATCTGTCCTTACCACCTTAACTAGTGTCTGGCTTTATTTATCTTTGACACCATATCACAGGTTTCCAGTATAATAGCAATGGATTAAGAGTTGAAAAGGACTGCAAAGCTCTGATTCTATTTAAGATGGAGGAGGAAATTAAAAAAGGAGTGGGGAACAACAGACAAGTCTGAAGTCTCTGGCACCCATAGCAGTAGAAAACAAATACAGACCAACTCCTAGCCAGATTAAGATAAAACATCACATTAGGCCTTTTACCTCTGGTTCCTGTTCTCGGATATATCATGTTAGGCTTTCAAAAAAAATTACAAGGCACATTAAAAGGCAAGAAAGAAATATTAGACTACGGAGACAAAACAAGCATCAGAATTAGACTCAGATATGACAGAGCCTTCGGAATTATTAGACAGTGGTTTAAAATAAATATAGTATGATCAAGATGGTAATGGCTATGGTAGAAAAAGTAGATGTGTAACATGCAAGAAAGATGGGCTAGCTTGGGGATGCCAGGATGGCTCAGTGGGTTGAACGCTCGTCTTGCAGCCCCGGGGTCCGAGGACTGAATCCAGGCCCCTGTCCATGCGGACCCATATGCTGAACTGGGGCATGTCCCCAGTTTGGTTCTCAACAGGGCAAAACCCTGGTCCAGTTCCTGCCCTGTGCAGCCCTGCCTCCACCGGTGGAATGAAGCTACATAGAAAACTAAAGACATGCAACTATGGAGACTGTCTGGGCCCTCCCCCTGCTCTCTCTCTCCCTGTTAAAAACAATAAAAATTAATCTTTAGGGGAAGCTGGGATGGCTCAGTGGGTTAAGTGCTCGCTTTGCAGCCCCGGAGATTGAGGATCAAATCCTGGCTCTGGCCCAGGTGGACTCATATGCTGAACCTCCAGTTCAGTTCTTGCCAGGGCCTGTGCAGCAGGCTCCCAGCCCAGTTCCTCCCCTCGCAGTCCCACGCCCACCTGTGGAGTGAAACTACATGGTAAACTAATGCTGTCAACTATGGAGACTGCTCTGGGCCCTCCCCCTTCTGTCTCTCTCTGTCAAAAAACAATAAAAATAAATCTTTTTTAAAAAAAAAGATGAGCTATGTAAGCAAAGAGATGAAAACTCTAAAAAACAATCAAAAGAATATGTAAGAAATCAAAAACTGCAACAAAAATTAAGAATGTTTTTGATAGGTTCATCAGCTGAGGAAAGAATTAATGATCTTGAAGATATTACAATAGAAATTTTCCAAGCTGAAATACAGAAAGAAAAAAAGAATAATAATAAAAAAGAAAAAATAGGCATTTGAATGTAATAATGGCCAAGGATTCTCCATAATTAATGGAAGACTCTAAACCACAGGTCCAGGAAGCTCAGAATACACCAAGCAGGGTAATATGAAATAATGTACAAACTTCAGAAAGTCAATGAGAAAACCTTTTTTTTTTTTTTTTTTAAGATTTATTTTATTGTTTTTGACAGAGAGACAGAGCGAAGGGGGAAGGCCTAGAGCAGTCTCCAGTTGTGCATCATTAATTTTTAATATGGTTTCATTCCACACAGGTGGTTGGGGGCCACGCAGGGCAGGAACTGGGTTGGGGGCCTCCCGCATGGGAGGCGCGTCCCCTTGAGCCAGGGGCCGAACTGGGGGCCTCCCGGATGGGAAGCACATCCCAGTTCAGCATATGGGTCCACATGGGCCGGGGCCAGGACTCGATCCTCATTCCCTGGAGCTACAAAGCAAGAGCCCAACCCGCTGAGCCATCCCGGCTTCCCCAGAAAATCTTGAAAAAACATTACCTATAGAGGAATATGGATAAGAATTACAGATGTTTCTTTCTCATCAGAAACTATGTAGCAGAAAGAAAGTAGAGTGAAGTATTTAAAGTGTTAAAGGAGGGGAAAAATATCCCACTGACCTAGAATTCTATATGAAATGTAATTCTTCAAAAGTGAAGGAAGAATAAAGACTTTCTCAGATAAAAGGAAATTTACTGTCAGTAGACCCACCCTACAAGAAAAGTTTTAAAAAATTCTTTGGGAGAAGCAAAATTATATACATCAAAAATTTGATCTACATGAGGAAAGACATTGTTAGAGAAAGAATAATGAAAGTAAAATAAAATATTTTACACTTATTCTTAATTGATCTAAAAGATAACTGTTTATTTAGTGTAATAATAGTAACAATGTATTGGGTAACACTGCATATGCTTAAGTGAAAGAAAGGAAGGATAACAATGTCCTAAGGAACAGGAAGGAGAAACTGGGAATGCTCTAAATACAATACCTGCACTATACATGAAACAATATACAGTAGGCTGACTCTGTTAACCAGAACTCAAGCAAATGGCAAAATCTCAAACAATGGGTTACTTGAGTTACAGTTAATGGAGAGTCTACTTACATTTATTTGGCATCTATCAATCCCCATGGATGCTGGTTAAACTGAAAGTCTACTGTAGTGTTATTTGAAGATGGAACTTAAATGAGCTTTAAATGTATACCGCAATCACTAAAATATATAGCGCAACCACTAGAAATTTTTAAAGGAAAAGCATAATTAATATGCTATGAGTACAGATATACAAAGTCATATAAAGTTCTCAGTTAAAACGAGAGAAGGCAAAACTTGAGTAGTAAAACAAAGAACAAATCAATGAATAAAAAAGTTATGAACAAGGTAGGTATTAATCCAACTAAATTAATCATCACTTGAAGTGGTCTACATATACCAACTAGAAGACAAGAGATTATCAGAGTGGAATAAAAAAGGAACTAACTATGTTGTCTACAAGAAACATACTTTAAAAGAATAGACAAAAACTTAATATTCACAAAATATGATAAGTGGGTGGCTAAAAACCACATGAAAGGGTACAAGCACACTACCAGTCACAGGTCAATGTAAATTAAAACTATAATGAGATACTACTAGTCATTCTAGTTACTCTCACTACAGTGGCTAAGAGTACCGGTAAAAACTATCAATGCCAACTGTGGATGTGAGGTAGCCTGAACTCTAACACAAAGCTGGTCAGAATATAAAGTGGTACAATATTTTGCAGAACAGTTTGACAGTTTCTTATAAAGTAAAACATACATATGTCCAATTCTACTCCTAAGCATGGTGTAGAATTAAATATACATCTATCCAAAGGCATACACAAATGTTAATAAGTAATTTTATTCATAAGAGCCCAAATCTGGAAAGAACCCAAATGTCCATCAGTATGAGAATGAATTTTTTAAAAAAGATTAACTTTATTGTGTTTGACAGACACAGAGAAAAGGGGAGGGCCCAGAGCAGTCTCCATAGTTGTATATCACCAGTTTTCGACATGGTTTTGTTCCACACAGGTGGGTGGGGGCCGTGTAGGGCTGGAACTGAGCTTGGGGCCTCCAGCATGTGAGGCATACCCCCTTGAGCCAGGGGCCGAACCGGGGGTGAGAACTGAACTGGGGGCCTCCCACATGGGAAGCACATCCCAGTTCAGCATATGGGAGCCAGGGCCAGGGCCAGGATTCAATCTTCAGTCGCCGGGGCTGCAAAGTGAGCGCTTAACCCGCTGAGCCATCCCGGCTTGCCCAAGAATGAGTTTTTAAATATTGTGAGATATTCACACAATGAATACTCTCAAAACCAAAATAGAACTACTGACACATGCAACATGGATGAGCCTAAAAATCATTTTGCTGAATAAAAGAACCCAGACATCAAACAATGTACAAGGGCTGTCCAGAAAAAAATTCAGCCATAAATGTCCCTATTTTTTATATTACATGCTGGATACTTTCTGGACAGCTCTCACATACACACACATTAAGTATGAACACAGCAGGTCCTCAAATAACACTGTTTCTTTCATTCAATGTTGTTTCATTACAACACTGATGAGAAACAAAAAATCAATTCCCAGCTGGGACCACTGTCTGTGTGGAGCTAGCAAGTTCTGCCCATGTCTGCATGGGTTTTCTCCAGGGACTCCAGTTGCCTCCTACATCCCAAAGCTGTGCACATTTGGTGAATCGGTGTGTCTACAATGTCCCCAATCAGAGTGAGTATGGTGTGTGATGAACCCTGCAATGAAAGAGATTCTGTCCACGGTTAATTTCTACCCTGTGCCCTGAGTGCTAGAATAGCTCCAGCCATCTAAGATGCTGAACTTCAATAATTGGGTTAGAAAATAATTACCTTACTTGCTTTTATTAATTTTTCTTAAAAGGTATACGTCACATTTACTTCAATGTTTAATATTAGAAGTGTTTTGAGTCTTAGAAGTTCGGTATGTTTTTTTAATCAGAAATATGCCATAGGAACTCATCTTGTTTATATCAATATATGGTAAAATTGGTTCCATTATAAGTTGTTTTACTTAAAGTCATAGTTTCCAAGGATCTATCAATGACATTATGCGAGGACTTACTATATTTTGTTTCACTTATATTAAGTTCAGAAACAGGCAAAATTAATCTATGGTAATAGAAATCAGAACAGCTGCCTAGATTAGGTCTGGAAAAAGGCAAGGTATTAATAGATATTAATCCAACTAAATTGATTAAAGGGAACTTTGTTGGAGTGATGCTAGTGTCTTGATTAGGAATAGAAAACAAGAATAGATACATGTCAAAATTTATTGCTCTGTATCCTTTAAGACTTGTGCATTTCACTCTATGTAAGTTACAATTTAGTTTAAGAGAAAAAAAAGATTTTCAGCAAAAGTCTTCTGTATTTCCTATAGTTCAAGCAGCATGGCAGTAGGCAGACTTTTTCTATAAAAGTCAAGAAAGTAAATATTTTAGGCTCTGTGGTCTATGGTCTCTGCTACAGCTACTCAACTCTGTCATTGTATAGTGGAAGGAGGCATACAATATGAAAACAAATGAGCATGGCTGTGTTCCAATAAAACTATTTACAAAAACAGGTGGTAAGTTGAATTTGGACCACAGGCTGTACTTTACTAACCCTTGGTCAAGCAAGCAGAAAATTGATCTTCAAAATTAACTTAAATGTGCTATATTCTTTCCTATATAGTGACAGGCATGATTAATTATAAGAAGACAAAATTATAGTCCTTCCTAAACATGTCTTTCTTTTTTTTTTTTTTAATATGTTTTGGCTAAAATGGACCTGTGTTACCACGTGCCAACTCCATCTCTTCATAAATATGCCCACAAGCTTAAAAAAAAAAACACTGACCCCAGCAATGTCACATTGCTCTGTAAGGTAGGTTAGGTAGGTATCAGTATTTCCATTTTAAATGAGAAAATGAGCTCAGAAGATGTTCAATGACTCGGCCAAGATCACAGGCAGATTACCTGGGAGAAGGGGCCTGAAACACAGTGGTAGCCTGAGTTTGGTAACGAACTGGCCATTGTTAATCTTTTTTTTTTTTTTTTTGTTCTCCAGCCTATTCTTTTATTTTATTTTATTTTTTTAATTTATTGTTAAATTTGATGAGGTTACATTGGTTGGTAACAATTAGACAGTTTACAGATGTACAAGTCCACATCACATCATTCATGCATCGTATTATGTGCCCATCACTTAGTATCAGTTCCCTTTCCATCACCTTATATCTAGTGCCCACTCCCACCTCCCCCCACAACTGTGCCCCCCTCCCCCCCATCCTGGTAACCACCAAACCATTGAGTGTGTCCATAATGCTGGTGCCCTCTCCCACCTCCCCTCCCTCTCTCCCTCCCCCCTCCTACCCCTCCCTCCGGCAATCACCAAGCAATTGAGTGTGTCCATAGGTCTCTATGTCTTTGTTTCTTTCAGTTTTATATTCCACCTATAAGTGAGGTCATATTT
>PVKE010004912.1:9852-27069 GCA_004027555.1 Craseonycteris thonglongyai
GGGGGGGGGGGGGGAGGGGAGAGAGAGAGAGAGAGAGAGAGAGAGAGAGAGAGAGAGAGAGAGAGAGAGAGAGAGAGAGAGAGAGGAACAGAGAGGAGGGGGAGGGCCCAGAGCAGTCTCCATAGTTGCACGTTATTGGTTTCCTACAGTTTCATTCTACAGGCCCCAACTGAGCCAGGGGCCTCCTGCATGGAGCTCACCCCAGTTGGAACCGGACTGGGGGCCTCCCGCATGGGAAGCACACCCCAGTTCAGCATATGGGTCCACACAGGCCCGGCCAGGATTCAATCCTCGGTCCCCGGGGCCACAAAGTGAGCGCTTAACCCGCTGAGCCACCCCGGCTTCCCCTCACCCTTTTTTCCTGGGTCACTGGGAACTGGGGTGACTGCCAAGCGTGAGCTCCTCGGGCTTTG
The DNA here is from genome assembly GCA_004027555.1 of Craseonycteris thonglongyai. Classification (NCBI taxonomy): domain Eukaryota; kingdom Metazoa; phylum Chordata; class Mammalia; order Chiroptera; family Craseonycteridae; genus Craseonycteris; species Craseonycteris thonglongyai. The sequence continues at coordinate 10,266 of PVKE010004912.1, forward strand.
GGGACCCACTACGCAGGTTTAAACTTGGTCCGAGTCCCCCACAGGGGCGTGGCCACGTAAGCGGGGGTGGGCGGGCGGTGGCCCCAGGCCACGCCCCGGGCCACACCCCCTGCCCTCCCAGCATGCTCTGGGCCCGGCCCTTACCTCTGGCGTTCTCGGCCAGCACGGTGTTGAGGCTGCCCAGCGGCGCCAGCTCCAGGGCGAAGCACAGAGGATGCACGCTGATGCCGATGAGCGACACGATGCACGGGTGTTGCAGCGCGTGCAGCATGCTCGCCTCCTGCCGGAACTCCGAGAAGTTCTTCATGGCGTCCGTGGCCCGCAGATGCCTCAGCATCGTGTCTGCGGAGGGGGGGACAGCCCTGTGGTCAGCGCTGCCCTGCTGGGCCTTGCCACCCACCCAGGGGCCCCATCTGGGGCCCTTAGCGGGGACGCAAGGGGCTGGCAGGGTCAGGATTCCCATCTCAAGGCACTCAACACATCGGGGGTCGCCACACTGTCACTCAGAACCTGGCCCCATGTGGCTGATCGCAAAGACCCCTCCTCCTCAGGTGCTGAACTCGTCCCCTGACACTTGTCACCGCTCGCCCCGCTGGCCCCTGGAGGGTCCTAGTTGCATCTTATTCCAACTCCGCACCCCTAAGGGTTGTAAGCAGGCCCCAGACTGCTCACCCACGAGGAGGCTGAGACTGCTCACTGCCACCCGTGTTATTTCCTCCCCAGGGGCCAGGGCCACTGAAGGCAGGAAAGACCCCCACGGTATCCTGCACGCAGAACACAGCGGTGCAGCCCCGCAGGCCTGCAACATGTCACCTCAGCCCAGCAGAAAGGCCCACGGGCAGCGGGGGGCGACCTCACACCTGCGCCCTACCCTCCCAACACCCTCGAAAGGCACCCGCCCGTCCCAGTCCCCCAAGGGGGTTCCTGCCCAGTGGAGGGGCCGGGCTCCACCCCCTGCACAGTGACGGCCCCGAAGTTACCCAGCAGGCGCCAGCCGGCCTGCGTGTCCTCCAGTGCCCTGAGCCGTCCCTCCCTCACGCTCAGATTTTAACATCGGGGATCCGTGGACAGGAAAACAATCTGATTAATCTGGCAATTAAGATGCACGGAGTGTGCCAGATGTGCGGGTGTGCGGCCAAATTTGGTTTTTCAGTGTGAAGGTTTGCTTTTCCTTTACTGGGTCTTTAACTTATTAAGAATATATTTTTGACGGTGTGAACTCTGACCCAAGTCTCCACCCCAATTGAGCGACGAGTCAGCCATGCCCCTCCTCTGTTAGGTGCTAGCTCCCCCACGCACGCACGCACGCTGTTAGGTAGCAACTAGCTGCACGCGTGCGCAGTTAGGAAACAGCGTGCCACCTGCGTGCGCAGTTAGGGACCCACGTACCGCACGTACGGTATGTGCGGTTAGGTAGTAGGTCACCGCACGCATGCGCGGTTAGGTATCAGGTGATGGCACGCACACGCAATTAGAACCAGCGTGCCGCACGCACGCATGCGCAATTAGTTATCAGGCTACAGCACGCATGCGCAGTTAGGGACCCAGCGGGCCGCACGCATGCGTACTGTCTCTCCTCCCTGGCCAGCCTATGGTTGCCTGGAGAAAATGGCTTTAATGCCTGTAGACGTCATGACATTTGCTTAGTCTTCCCTTGTAGAATTTTCTCAGCTGTTCTCAGGCTTTTGTCATTTCATATGTATTTTAGAATCAGCCAAATTTCTCTTTCTCTCTCTCACACACACACACACACACACACACACACACACACACACACACACACACTCTGCTGGGAGTTAGGTAAAACCGACATTGAGTGCTCTGTATTATTTATTCCTCAATACCTTGTTGCTCTGGGGCACATTTTCTAACAGTCAGTGCCAATGGTGGGCACGCTGCTGAATTCTGATGTTGAGCCCATTTTGGAAATGTACTGGTTCTGATGTTTGTCAACAGAGTCTCAGGTTTTTCTGTGCAGAACGCCATCTTCTCTTCCTGTCTGGCCTGCTTTCTTTATAGTTGACTATTTTAATTTTTCTACCAAGAGTGTAAATTACTATTACAATTGTAAAGATGACAGTGATAAGCCAGGGTCAATGACAATGTGACAGGCAGGTGGCCGGAAGCGAGGTGACCTCCCAGTACCCACCCTGGCTGGGCATGAATAGGTGTCAGTGCAGGAGGGTGTACCCTTCTCTTTGGGCACAGGAGTGGCAAGAAGCCACCCCATGCGGGGGTCCCAATCCATCTGGAGTGCCCACCTTCCTTCCTTCAGGGAAGGTGGCCAGAGGGGTGCCCCAGGTCTGATGGTGTGACCCCACCTGGACATGAGCAGACGGAGACTGTATGGCTGGTCCAGGCTCTGGGGCAGTGGTCCCCACCCTTTTTGCCACCAGGGCCCAGTTTTGTGGAAAATAGTTTTATCCATGGACCCGGTGTGTGTGGGGGGCGAGGAGGGGATAGTTTTGGGATGATTCAAGTGCATTCAACTTATTGTGCGCTTTATTTCTATTATTATTACATTGTATTATTACATTCCACTCACTGGTAGGGTTTTTTATTAAAAAAAAATTTTTTTGAAGACTGCAGGTTCCACCTGACCTTGGAAATATATCTTATTGTTCAGTGAATTTTATAGAACTGAATTTTAATATATTTTTATTTATTTATTTTTATTTTTGACAGAGAGAGAGATACAGAGACAGATAGAGAACTGAACTGGGCAAGCCCCCAGTTCAGCATATGGGTCCGCACGGGCCGGGGCCAGGATACAATCCTTGGTCCCTGGCGCTGCAAAGCGAGCGCTTAACCCACTGAGCCATCCCGGCTTCCCAACTCACTGGTAGGGTTTCGATAGGAGTCTGCAAGCCATTGCTGTGTGATGGTCTCTGTGCAGTCACACCTCTCTGTTCATGTGCATCTGTATTTGCAGCCACTCCCCAGTGCTACCATCGCCGCCTCAGCTCCACCTCAGATCATCAGCCTTAGATGCTCATAAGGAGCCACAACCTAGATCCCTCGTATGTGCAGGTCACCATAGGGGGCGCTCTCCTATGAGAATCTAATGCCCCCGCTGATCAGACAGGAGGCTGAGCTTAGGCGGTGATGGGAGCCGTGGGCAGCGGCTATAAATACAGATGAAGCTTCGCTCACCTGCCTGCCTCTCCCCTCCTGCTGTGTGGCCCAGTTCCTAATAGGCCAAGGACTGATACTGGTCCGTGGCCTGGGGATTGGGGACCCCTGCTCTTGGGGACTCATGTCCAGGCAGTAAGGTCATCTTCAAAAGTGGATTCCAGGCCTGGCTCAGCCTGACCCTTGGGACTGTCCCATGCGGCCTCCTCCTGCCCGGTGGCTTCAGGGACCCCTAAGGTGGCATGAGCTTTGGACCAAGGGAGCACATGTCTGGAAAGAAACGACGCAGGGCACCCTCTGTGTACCTGCTGGGACATTAGCGAAGTTCTTGAATTTCTTGATTTGGAACCGCTTCACGGCCACAGGCTGGCCTTGGTACCGGGCCCGGTAGATGACGGTGCCGCTTCCACCTTGGCCCAGGATGCTGCTCTCGTCTTCACTGTGCTCCAGCTGGCTGTTTTCCAGGAAGAGCCTGTTGGAAACAGCGCGTGGGGGGGTCAGATCAGACCCCCAGACAGGACGGCGTGGGTTCCAGGCTGAGGGCCTCCTGGGCCATGTGTCCATGGTAGAGAGTCATGGATCAAAGTGACCTGCGCGGTCAGGGGTCTGGGCAGGGGGTGGAGCCTCACCAAGCCTGAGTCCCCTCCGCTGTAAAGGGGGTTCCTAATAGGCCGCCTCAGGCGTGGATGGAGAAGCCCCCAAAAGGGGTGGACATGTCTATGAGGGGGACCCCAAAATAACTGGAATGGCCTTCTGGAGGGTGGGCCCCGGGTAGGACAGGTGTCCCCCACAAGGGGAGGGTTCTAGGAGCCCCTCTGCATCCGTGGACCCGCTGGCGTGGGTGTGAGAGGCTGCAATCGGCTCCAGGGAATGATGTTTGGAGACGCTGTCCACGCGTTGTCCCATGTCCTGACGGGTGATTGACACGCACCCCGTGCGGCGTGACAACGCCCCTGCCCACACTGCGCTGAGTGCTCAGCAGTTTTTAACCCAAAACAGCACGACCCCCGTGCCCTGCCCCCCTAGTCACCCGATCAGGCCCCAATTTTTTTGTTTGTTTGTTTCCCACGTGAACAAAGTCCTCCAAGGGAAACATTTAGCTGATGTGGAAGAGGTGTGACCAGGAATAGGAAAAACAGAAAAAGGCATCACAATCGACATGTTCACACACGGCTGTGAGCCGTGGAAACAGCATCTCCACAGGTGTATTGTATCCAACAGAGAGGATTTTGAAGGTGGCTGATGTTTCCACATGTCAAAATAAATACACAATTTTTAAATAAATTACGTTTTTTGGGGGGGCCTCCCTTCATATTTTCTTGAGTTGGGGAGAGATTTGGAAAGATGCAAATACAAATATTCTCCCTTCCTCAAAGTTAAATGTTCTGTAAAAAAAAAAACGAGATGTGGCAATCCTTTCAGAAGAACACCATAGGACGTCACAACCCCCCAAAAGCCGGCACCACCAATGTCAAATTATCTCCAGGGAGACGAGACCCCCAACTGCAGGTTCCCGTGGTTACAGGACATGCCATCTTTTATGGAGCACTTGTATTTCCCGCCGGGTTCCTGTTGGATGGGACCCAAATGTTTTCTAGAACCTTCTCCAGCCTCCTTGCCCCAATTCCCAGCTCAGGTTAGTACGGGGGACTCAACGGATTTCGGGGATCTGAAGGCTCAGACTCGGGGCAGCAGGGAGGAAGCTAAGAAGTGACAAAGAGGCTCTGGGGGTGCCCTGTCCAGAAGTTGGGGAGCATGTGCCCCCCCATTTCTTGAGATGGCAGCAAAGAAGGACCCCGAAGGGGGATCGATGGCCAGATGTGTGGGAAGTACCTGTGGCCAATGGGAGGGGAGACCCCGTGGGGACTCGGAATGGCTTCTCCCTCCGAGTGCTTGGGTGGCCTCAGAAATCAGAAGGGTGCCAGCCTGCCTGTCCCCAGCACCCGGAAGTCATGCCGCGCGCTGCAGGGCCTACCTAGCTGGGAAGTCGGTCATGAACAGTTCAGGCACCAGCTCCTGCAGAGGCACGGGGACGTCTGGGTGCCGGGGGCACACGATGACGTCCCGCTCGATGGCCGTCAGCACGCAGTCCTCCATGTCGAAGTACTGCACGCCTTCTGACTTCTCCCCGGGCTCCGTGTGCTGGGCCCAGGACGTCTCGCAGACTGGGCAGGGCACATACTGCTCCATGAGCGGGGTCCCATCGCTCTCCGTGGCGGTCAGGGCTGTGGGGCGACAGAGTGGGAGGGGCTTCACATAAAGGCGGCTGCAGACCCCCCAACCCCGGGCGGGGTGGGCCCTTCCCAGAACGGATCTGCCTGCGTTTGCCTGGACCCCTGCACTTTGGTCCCAGGTGGGAGAAGGTGATCGATCATCGATCCTGAAATTCCCATACAGGGAGGGGCCAGGGATGCACGGGACCCCAAAGCAGGCTGGCCGAGGAGGGGCTGAGAGGTTGGGGAGCCCCCTTGCACAGCTGGGCCCCTGCCAGATGCCATGGGCTGGGTCCGAGCTATGCCCTCCTGCAATGCCTGAACCACACACACACACACACACACACACACACACACACACACACACAACCCAGGAGCCACTGTTACAACGAGAAGCCCAAGGCTTGTGTGACTATGTTTCCTTCTAGAAGAGCAATGCATGGGGAGAAATGACAAGTGACGAAGCCTAGTCACTGGGCAGCAGACACAGCATTTGGGCACCCCTCTAGCAGGAGGTGCAAAGACACACACACAGCATGCCCCGTGGAGGCTCTTTTGGGGTGCGCTGATGGCTTGCTTTGTGCTGGGCAGGAGGGGGGCTTCTAGAACTTTCTGGGAGCACCTGCTGTCCAAGGCCTGTGCATGACACACCCTGCCAGCTAGTTGGTGATGTGTGGCCACAGGGCAGCCCTGTCTCAAGCCCTCAGTCCAAATACGCCCATCAAATCCCCCGGAGCATCGGTATGGGGGGCACTACTGGTTTCAGGGGGCACAAAGGGCTGGGAGGGTCCTATGGGCCTACGAGCCCCCCTGGGGATGGCCAAGCCTGACAGCCACAGCTCAGTGTCTTCTCTTACCGCAGGCCCCTCTCTAAGCTTTCTGCTGTTGTGGGTCATCATCCCGCCCACACCCCAAGGACCCCAGGCTCTGGTGGCCACAGCGTGTGTCCCAACCATCCCGCTGGGCTTCGCCCCAGACGGCGTCCTCCCTGTGGGATGCGCTGCGGGTCTGTCTCCACTCCGAGAGCAAAACACACAGGGGCCCCACGAGCTCCACTTCAAAGGGTGTTTTCTTTGGGTGGAGATGCTGATCACAGGGTCCAAAAGGGCCATGCGGCTGGCTGAGCCCCTCTGGGATTTGGGGTGGGGGGTGGGCAGGGCAGGAGAGTGGGGGCCCCCTCTGCTCCCTGCCCCTGCATAGGGATTGAGCTCCATGTGCATAACACCCCCCCCTCAAGTTCCAGCAGGCTTGTCCTCGCTGTACAAACACTGTGACCCACATGGAGGGACCCACTAGTGGTCCTGTAACCGGGTGAAGAAGGGAGGGGGCTGGGGAAGGGGGAGGCCGCCCAGGGTGGCCGTAAATCAAGGCACCTGAGGAATCTCCTTCCCCTAGGAAGTTTCTAGAGACAGAGATGCCTAGGCTTCCTTGGTGTTAATTGACGTTGATTGACAAGGAGCTGCAAGCTAGCACAGGTGGAGGGAATTGCTAGTAACGGGACCTAATTGACAGGGGAAGAAGGACCTGCCTACCTTTCAGGCACAGCAACAAAGAGCAGAGCTTGGGACCTGGAGGTTTGGTTAGCAAAGGGCAGCAATGGGGACAGGGAGCAGCCGGCTTGGCCTGCTAGGCACAGCAATGGCTCTGTGCCAAGCCCGGTAGTGTGGCGAGAGGTGAGGCAGTCTTTGAAGACAGGTGTTTTTTTTGGATAGAGACAGACAGAGACAGAGAAGGGGGAGGGCCCAGAGCAGTCTCCATAGTTGCATGTCATTAGCTTTCTACATAGTTTCATTCCACACAGGTGGGTGTGCGGCTGCGCAGGGCAGGGGCCTCCTGCATGGGAAGCTCACCCCAGTGAGAACCAAACTGGGGGCCTCCCGCATGGGGAGCACACCCCAGTTCAGCATAGGGGTCTGCATGGGCTGGGGCCAAGACTTGATCCTCGGACCCCGGGGCTGCAAAGAGAGCTCTCCACCCGTTGAGCCACCCCAGCTTCCCCGATAGGCAGTCTTTGAAAGTGTAACCCGCTGCCTTCTTGGGTTACTGGTGTTCTGACAATAATGCTTATTCTATGACCCGACTCCTGTGTCAGTCTCTTGGCTGAATGGTGCAGATAGTGCGAGCCCAGACTCAGTTTCCCTCTGGTAACAGTTTCGGTAATCATGGGGGGATAATCTTGATTCTGTCCAGTAACAGTTCCAAGGACATCCTCCCCACACACCATGGGTGGCCAGAGGGCCATGTCCTGCAATGCCCTGTGGGCTTGGGGCCCATGTCTTCCCTGTAGCAGCCCCCTGTGGCCCCAGCTGGACTTCCCCAGGGGATAGGACTCCCCCAGAGGGCTGTTAGCAGCCTCCGGTGTTCTAGGGCTGAACCTGAGTGGGATTTCTGTTCCCCAAATAAGGAACCCCACTCTGATTTATAAAGAAAGACAGCTGATCCATGAACAGCGCAAGATCTAGGGGTGCATAATTAAAAATCCCCTTAAACCCTTTGATTCCCCCCAAAGTTAACTCTAGTCACCCTTCAGTATCCCCAAAGGATTGGTCCTAGGACCCCCACAGACACCCAAACCCACGGATGCTCAAGCCCCTTATACACAGTGGGCCAGCAATACCTGGGGTCTCCCACCCGCCACGGGTTCAACCTACAAACTCAAAACCCCCGGACCCGGACGCCCGACTGTAGATCGATAAACAATCCGCAGGTCAGCAGAACCACACAGCTCAGACTCGTGGTGTTTGAGCTCAGCGGTGTCCACGTGAGCCCACACGGGGTTCGAGACCCTGCTCTTACCAGGAAACCACTGATCCATCAGGGAATTGACGTGGTCGGTGATAAAAGCCATGGCTGAGAAGTCCCGCACTTCTGACTGACAGACGATTTTGATCCCTCCGCTCTTTTTCTTCTTCCAGTTCACGTCCGAGGATTCCACACTGCCCCCCAGAGGCAAAAAAGGAGTCCGTTGGGATCTGGCCATGGAGTGGGGGGGCCCGGGGAGGTTCTCCCCTCACTTCCAGGGCAAAGGACCCGACCCCCAGGGACCCCCGGGGTTCTGGTGTCAGGGCTGGGCTGTCAGAGGCTCCCACCTTTGTGGACTTGTGTGCACTGTGCTGCCTTGTCCCCTCCCCCGCACCCCCCAACATGGTGAAAGGACCTTAAGGAGGACTTGAAGTAAGAGGTGCTCAGACTAGCATCTGGCCCTCAGGTGGGACCTCGGGATTCTCATCTGCCAAGTGGCAACTGGAACCTCAAGGGGGAAACAGCTACAGGGAACCAAAGTGGCCCCAAAGAGGCCCTCAAATAAAGTGACATTCCCCCTTTACCCATCTTTTCTCATAGAACTTAAGGGTATTGGGAGACATTCATCGTCCGCACGAAATAACCTTGTGTGTTTAGTACACCAGGTGACAACCACGTATGAAACCCGTGGAGCTGACGTTCTGTCGACCTTTCTCAAAAAACTAAGAAACTAGGAAAAGGGAGCGAAGGTCTGTCTCTTATGTCGTGCTTGGGACCAGTGGTATCATGTGGGGCATCCGTCTTAGGCCAGGGGTGGCTTCCCTGGGCCCCATGGGAAGCACTGTCTTGAGCCACCCACCAAGTACACTCACACGAGCGAACACAAAGATGCAAATAACATCTCATCATGTTTTAAGGAAGTTGATGGATGGCTGTCGGGCCGCCTTCAATGCTGTCCCGGGCCGCACGGGGCCATGGGTGGGACAAGGCTTGCCTTACTCAAGACTGGATGGCCTAGGGTCCCTGTAGTCCCCACCGAAGTGACCACGGGGGTGCCCGAGCTCAGTGGCCGCCACTTCCCTCCAGTCCTGCCCTGGAAGGGGCAGGGTTAGGGGTCAGGAGATGGGGACCCTTTGGGACATTGGCCAGGCGGTCGCCTATTTCTACGGTGCTGGCGTGATCATCCGCTCTTGGGAGAACTCTGGACCCACAGGCACCCGGGTGACCCCGTGACGGTCCCTACCTGAGGTAGCCCCCGTCGAACGTTACCAGGAGACCTTCCTGCCAGTAGATGGTTTGATTTCTCTTTACCCGGAACGTACTGCAGCGATTTCTCTGGTTTCCCGCGAAACTGTAAATGGTGACTTTGCGGTGCCTGCCTTTGGTGTTCTTCCTGGTTTCGAAAAGCTGGGAGACAGAGGGAGGACCCAGCTCAGGGGTGCCCGGCTCCGCGCTGGCCCGCCACCCTGACAAATGGCGACAGCCCTGGCCACCCCTTCCGTCCGCTGCCAAATGAAACGCAGCACCACCAAGGACACCCTGGGGACACACTTACCCCAAAGGGTGGAAAAGAGGCTTGGCTTTGGTCCATCTTTCCTTCCCGACTTTACCAGCTAAGATTTCATCAGAGAAACACACAGGAAAATGGAAGCAAGGAAATTAAGCGCCAAGCAAGGAATCCGTGCAGATATGGGCGTAGTTTTATATTTGATTGGCAAATAGCAGAATTTTTTTTTTTTAATGTTTTATTTTATTTTATTTATTTATTAAAGATTTATTTTTATTGTTTTTGACAGAGAGAGAGCGAGAGCGAGAGAGAGAGAGAGAGAGACAGAGAGAAGGGGGAGGGCCCAGAACAGTCTCCATAGTTGCACATCATTGGTTTTTCCACATAGTTTCATTCCACAGGTGGTTGCGGGGCGGCACAGGGCAGGGACTGGGCCGGGGTCTCACCCCAGTGTGAACCGAACTGGGGGCACTCCCCAGTTCAGCATATGGGTCCACACAGGCCGGGGCCAGGATTTGATCCTCGGTCCCCGGGGCTGCAAAGTGAGCGCTTAACCCATTGAGCCATCCTGGCTTCCCCAATGTTTTTATTTTTTAAAAATTTATTTGATTGTTTTTGACAGAGACAGAGAGAGAGGAGAGAAGGGGGAGGGCCCAGAGCCGTCTCCATAGTTGTACATCATCATTTGTGACATGGTTTCATTCCACACAGGTGGATGTGGAGTCACGTCGGGTGGGAACTGAACTGGGAGTCTCCCACATGGGAAGCACACCCCACTTCGGCCTATGGGTCCACACGGGCTGGGGCCGGGATTCGATCCTTGGTCCCCGGGGCTGCAAAGCGAGTGCTCAACCTGCTGAGCCATCCTGGCTTCCCCCAATAGCAGAATTCTTTGAACATTTACATTCCGAACCAATATGTGTCAGAAATGTGGGCGTGAAATGAATGAGCCCACGATGTCTGAGCCCAAAGTGTGTTGGAAAAATACGTTGGCGCAAAATGAAATTTCAAAAACAAGGGGAAAGGAAGTAATCTGGTATATTTTTATCTCAGGATTTTTTTAAATCTATGGATGTGTTTATAAAATAATGGTGGCTGTATTTTCTAACTTAGTATTTCTTCTAATTTTCTAACGTGCTCAATTTGCATTTCTTACTTTGTACACTGTTAAAAATTTGACTCTGCCAGTTGCTGTTAAAAACTCATGTAAAATTCATCGTTTTCTAAAGCTTAACATTTTATGAAGTATAGTCATTTCCGGACTCATTCTCTTCTTAGGACGTTTAGGTTGGTTCCAATCTTTGGATTCCTCAAACAAGCCAGATGTGGGGAGGCCGGGATAACTCAGCAGGTGGAGTGCTTGCCTTGTAACTGCGAGGTCTGGGGATCAAATCCTGGCCCTGGCCCGTGCACACCCATGTGCTGAACTGGGGGGCAACTGGTAACCACCAGATGGAGGGGCAGGTTCTTGCCTCCCATGCGGGAGCCCCCAGTTCAGTTTCCACCGTGCGTGGCCCCACATCCACCTGTGTGGGATGAAACCATGTCACCACTCATGTGCAACTATAGAGACTGCTCTGGGCCCTCCCCCTTTTCTCTCTCTCACTTGCTCTCAAATAAGAAAATAAATCTTAAAAAAACAAAAAAACAAAAAAGACAAGCCAGATAAACACATGAAAGAGCACAAAATGGTCTCTGATTTCAAATGCGTGCCTTACTTCAGATCTTCAGCAGGATGATGGGGAAAAGATCTGAACACGTAGCATTAAGGAATCGCTTTCAAAATGATTAAACTGCAGACACACCCACCACAGCATGGTGGGAGCCATTGCGACCCTGATCCTGCGTGTCCCCGCTTAATGCTGCTAATCTGATGGGTGCCAAGTGGCCTCTTGCTGCCATGGCTTGAACTTGCATGCCCTTGACTCAGGTGGCTGGACGCCCCTCCGTCCTCATCTGAATTTCACTAGGACGTCTTCCTTGATTTGGAGTGAGCGATTCTGGGGAGGTCGCCTCCAGGGCCCCACCCTCCTTTGCTGAGCACACTTGGCAGGAAGCTCGGGCCTCTGACCACGCTGCTCTCTAAGGCCGTCAGCTTAGAAGCTGGCAGGCGGAAGAAGAGTTCAAAGGGACAGCAGAGGGGCCGAAGAGGGACCTTAGGGACCGCGTCCTGTGCCCACTTCTTCCATCAGGGCGCAGGGAAATGGGACGATTTATTTAGCCAAGAAGCTCTTGTTCCATCAGGGTCTTTCCATGAGACGGTGGCAAAATAAACTTGTGCTGACTGTAAGGTCAGGTCGTTGGGGTTTAATGCTGCAGAGTAAGCCAGAACCTTCTGGAAGGGCCGTGGAAAACAAGAGCGTGGCCTGCCTTCCCCCGTTTTGGATGCTGCTGGTCCCAGGAACCCCACTTGGAGAACCACCCCTCTAGACAAATACTACATTCAGGCTATTGTCACTCAGGAAATTAACATTGATGGACGGCGGAGCCTCATTTCAAGAACCCCAAGGGAAGAGCAGAAAGCTGCGCCTTCGGTTAGGTTGTTCTTACTTCCAGACCAAGTTCAAGTTCTACTCCGTGGGTCTCAAGCTTGACTGGATGGTGGAATCCGCCAGAGGCTTTAAAAAAGACTAATGCATGAGTGCCGCCCCCAAATATTCTGATTTAAGCGGTCTGGGGTCTGCTCTGCGCCTGTGAGACGTTTCCTTAGGGTTTACCTTGAGTGACAAACCCACGGTGGGAAAGCCCTGGTTCTCCACGTGTGTCCCCAACCTGCAGCGTCATTGGGGGGGCTCTTGGGTCCCAGACCCCCACCCCTGCGGGATTTTGATGTGGGTTTGTGTAGAACCACGGCTCTAGTTCTTTTAAAGATTCATTTTCTTGTTTTTGACAGAGACAGAGAGAAGGGGGAGGGCCCAGAGCAGTCTCCACAGTTGCATGTCATCAGTTTTCAATATGGTTTTGTTCCACCCAGGCCTCCCTCCTGGGAGGCACACCCCCTCGAGCTGGGGACTGAACCGGGAGGCGAGAACCAAACTGGGGGCCTCCCGCATGGGAAGCACACCCCAGTTCAGCCTATGGGTCCGCACAGGCCGGGGCTGGGATCCGATCCTCAGTCCCCGGGCTGCAAAGCGAGCGGTCAACCCACGGAGCCCTCCCGGTTTCCCCATGGCTCTTAACGGGAGGATTAGGAAGGTTCCAACGGGTTTGCTGGCTTAGAGCTCGCGTCTCCCATTCCCCACCCTAAGTTAGCAATTTTGCTGCAGAAATAGGGTCTCACATCAGGCCCTTGCAGCCTGAGGTCCCCCGTCCCCGGAGGGCACCTATGCGGGCGCCTGGGGCGTGGGGTCCCCCCTCAGCAGGAAATACCGCTACCTGAAGGTCCATTTCTGCCAGGCTGATCAGCATCCGAGCTATAAACCTCTGCCAGAAGCCGACAGGAACGAAGCTCATCTTAAACACCCTCTGGATGGTGTTGGCTGTGGGATGCCGCAGGCCATGGGTGTCCAGGCCCGGCTTGGATGGAAGGAGGTGTGGCAGGAGATAGCTGGAACACAGGAAGGGGGCCAGTGAGCTGTGTGGCCCCACCCCCGCCCCAGCCCCAGACCCTACCCTCCCCCCGCCCCGCTCCCAGCAGGCAGCCCGTGTGCCTTCTTCCCTGGGCCCTGGGATTTGAGTTTTAGAAAGAGAGGGCAGTTTACACCAGGGAGGACCCCTAGAAAACCTGGGATTTCTTTCTTTTTCTTTTGTAAATATTTATTTTATTGTTTCTGACAGAGACAGAGAGAAGAGGGAGGGCCCAGAGCCGTCTCCATAGTTGTATAGCATCAGTTTTCTACACGGTCTCAGTCCACACAGGTGGGCGGGGGGCCATACAGGGTGGGAACTGAATTGGGTGCCTCCCGCATGGGAAGCGCACCCCAGTTCAGCCTATGGGTCCACACAGGCCGGGGCCGGGATTCGATCCTCGGTCCCCAGGGCTGCAAAGCGAGCACTTAACCCGCCAAGACACCTCAGCCTCCCCGGGGATTTATTTATAAAATCTTGTGTACATATTCTCACATGTGGACACGTCAGTCACCTTCACAGTCCTCCCGGTTGGATGCCCTACAGCTATGGAGACGCTGTTTCCATGGCTCAGACCATTTTTGAGCTTGTCAATGTTGATGCTGTTTAGTCCTTTGAGAACTTTTTCATCCAGGGAAATAAAGAAGTCGCTCTGGGTGAGATCGGGTGACTAGGGGGGCAGGGCACGGGAGTGTCCGGCCGTTTTGGGGCAGAAACTGCTGAGCACTCAGCGCGGTGTGGGCAGGGGTGTTGTCACACTGCACAGGGTGCGTGTCAATCACCCGTCATGACATGGGACAACGCGTGGACAGCGTCTCCAAACACTATTCACTAGAGCAAATTGCAGCCTCTCACACCCACGCCAGCGGGTCCATGGATGCAGAGGGGCTCCTAGAACCCTCCCCTCGTGGGGGATGCCTGTCCTACCCAGGGCCCGCCCCCCCAGAAGGTCACCCCGGGTTTTTGGGGTCCCCTCATACGCTGAGACTAAATGCTCCAAGAACAAATGAAGGCATGCCCCGTAAACGTACTTATCTAGGCCTCTAAGGTAGAGGTAGCACTCACACGAAACTATCTGTGGCCATAAACCTACCACACAGAGCAAATGACAGATGATTCTCTAGAAACTGGGTTGGGACTGAGGAATCGCTGAAAATGAAGTTGGGACCCGGAAGGTAAAACAAATACAGCTGCCCCGTCCCAAGGACAATGGAGATAAGGGGACCAGAGGACCGTTTTTTTGGCTTTCGAAGCTATTTATTGTTCTTGGCCGGTGCAAACACCACGATGCCTTTAAAGTTCAAATGAGGCTGTTTGTGCAAAAGGGGGAGGTTTGATTTTACTGTTTTGACAGACAGAGAGAGACAGGGAGAAGGGGGAGGGCCCAGAACAGTCTCCATACTTGTACGTCATTAGTTTTTGATGTCGTTTCATCCCACACAGGTGGACGTGGGGCCACTTGGGGTGAGAACCAACCTGGGGGCCTTCACATGGGAGGTGCGCCCCAGTTCAGCATGTGGATTTGCATGGGCCGGGGCTGGGGCTTGATCCCCAGACCTCAGGGGTGCAAGGTGAGCGCTCAACCTGTGGAGCTACCCGGCCTCCCCTCTCTCTCCATCTACAATTGCCCTTTTACAGATGAGGAAAGAAAGGCAGTGGGGCACCATCCCCGGACACCCTGGCTGCATGTTCTCACGGCTGTACTACACGTTTCCGTGAGACTTGGGAAGGTGTGACCTCCCTGATCGTATCGTTCAACTGGACGTACATATGCATATGTGTGTCGCTGACTTGCTTTTCCTGAGTGTTTATGTCTCCTCATTCGTCTAACCTACTGATAATATACCCAGACACCTGTCAAGACCCAGCTCCTAGGATTCTCCTGTGGGCACACCCCCAGAGCTCCGGGGTTGGGGGGCCAGGGGGGTGGCATAGTATTCTATGGTAGGTGCTTGAAAAGGGTCTAACGGATTTGGGGTCCCGGCTACTGGCCAACATCAGCATCAGACCCAGGAAATGGCTGAAATGGAAATCGGGGCGGGGAGGCTGAGTACCAAGCTGGCTTGGTGAGAGCATCACTCAATCCCACCCACAAGGCCCCAGCATCTCCTGTCCTGGCCTTGGGAGCTGGGCTGTGTCATTAGCATAAGCATCACGTCGATGACTGTGTAATCCACCATATCGCCACGTAGCTGACGCCCTGACACGTGGACCCTCCGAAATTCTCTATCGCACGATCTGTGCATGTTGGCCGGCCCGTCAATGCATGGACGTCTCAGAACCCCCTGGAAAGACACGCCCTGGACGCAGGAAGGCCGCCCACCTGCGCCCGGGACTCACCTGTCGTTGGCCACGGGCAAGGCGATCTCGAACTTGGCCAGCAGCTGAAAATACTGCTCTTCCGTCTGCTGCGTGAAGCCGGTCCCCACCAGGAGCATCCGGAGGTCCTCGGCCCGGATCACCCCGTTCTTGGCCACCGACCGGGAGCCTTTGAGGTTGAAGATCCGGTGCAGACACTCCGATAGCCAGATGGGGTCCAGGAAGTAGAGGTTCCTCAGGCCACGGCTGGTGTCCGGGAAGTGGAGCAGGGTCCCCGTTTCTATCAGGAAACTGATGGCTGTGGGAGGGGCGGGGGGCGGAGCCGAGTCAGCACAGGGCACCGAGGGAGGGGCTCTGGGGGCACCTGCTGTCCCGGGGACCTGGCTGTGAATGTTCCCTAGGGAACAATCAATACTCCCAACAGGGGGGCCTGCAGACCGGGGGGCTGCTCCCCCAACCTGGCAGCACCCCCTAACTGGCCAGCCTGCAGGTCTGACCAGCAGCCAGGGGAAGCCGGCCGGTGCCTGTTACTCACAGGGTCTGTCTTGGCAGATTCACCCCCTCGTGAGCGATCATGTGTGCTCCCCCAAATTAACCCCCACTTGCGGTCCTTTGAGGACACGCCTTCTCTGGGGCCTTGTGTCTGTGCCCAATAATGCCCACCTGTTCCTGCCTGCACACCTGTGCCCCCTGGACTACCCAACGGCCCAACCACCTGCCCCCTCCCCTGCCGCCAGGTCTGCCCATCTTGGCCCCTTTGCCAGCCACCTGTTGTCACCCCCTGCCTGGCCCCCCTGCCCCCCAGCCTGCTCACCTGTCCCTTGCTACCCACCTGTGCCCCCTGCCCGCCCACCGGCCCAGCCCCGCACCGGACTGCAGGTCCTCGTAGTCGTTGATGTCATTGCTGGGCATCTGCTCCACCAGCCGCTCCAGCTGCCTGTCCGTCAGGTACTGCACGTCATCACTCAGGCTGCGGCGCTGCTGCTCGGCCAACACGGCTTCCTGGAGGCTCAGGTAGCTCCTGGGGACCTGGGACAGCGGGGCAAGGCTGGGCCCTCAGCCTCACACGTGCTGTGGCCGCTGCAGCTGCTGCCCTGGGGCCTGGCCGGGCCTGTCTCCAGTCACGGCCCCTCCCCACCCCGCTGCTCACACCGGGACCACAGAGCCTGAGGACGCAGCAGAGAGGGCGGCCCGGGTGCCCCCTCCCAGGGGAAGCAGCCCCCCGGCTCCCGCTGAGCGGGGGCGACACCCACCAGCCTCTCGGCCAGGCGCTGGCAGCCGATCGTGCTGCCCACGTCCTTCATGCTACACGTGATGTGGAAGA
>PVKE010004912.1:27169-62047 GCA_004027555.1 Craseonycteris thonglongyai
GCGCCCCGCCCCGTGCCCCGCCCCGGCTGCCCCCACGCCCGGGTACGCGGAGAGCACATGGGACACTCCGTGTGCCTCCTGGTCTGTGCACCCATGTTGCAGAGGCGGAAAGCGAGGAATGCGGGGACGAGGTGGCCCACCCCCCACAAGGACACAAGCTGGGAAAGAGTGGATTCGGGGTGTCCCTGGGTCTCTGACCCAGAGCCAGTGCTCCCGTTGTCTGTGAGACTCCAGGCGGTGCTCTCGTGGGGGGGGGGCACAGGACACACCCCCTCCCACGAGAGCCCCAGCGCAGCCGCAGCCACGTGCACTCAGTTTCACCATCTGCAAAGTGGGCGCCAGGGCGAGGCTGCCGGAGAAGAGACAGGGCCCATCCCCGCCCCCACCCTGCCTCCGCCCCCACCCACCCACCCTGACCACCTTCACCCGTCCCTGCCCCTTCTGGACGCCCCCAGACCCATTGGGAGGACTAGGCTCCGTGCTTGCTCCGTGATCAGCCAACGTGATGGGCCCCGTCCATGGGGCGGTGGTGGGGGGCGAGGGGAGACGCACCACAACGGGGTGTCTCCAGGCCTGGCCCCCAGTCTCTCAGCAGCTCCCACGCCCTGGGTCGGGGGCAAGCCGCCACTCATTGCCTGGGAAGGGGCCCCAGAGTCCCCCCCCAGGCCGATCCCTGGCCACCCCGGGAAGATGGACAAGTGAGGGACCCCGGGCGGAGGCAGGGGTGTGCGGGACGGCCTGGGACACTCACTGTAAGTGTTTGAACGTGATGTCAGGGAAGCCGGTGGCCCTGGACCCGGAGGGCGAGCGGCACAGGGCCAGCACGTAGGCCCGCAGGGTTGCAATTCGCTCCACGCGGAACTTGGTCTCAATCAGGTCCAGGTGGGTTCCCACCACCAGCACCACAGCGTTGGGGGCCTTGGCCTGGGACAGGGGACAGGCAGCTGAGAGCCGGGCCCCTTGGCTGGAACGAGGGGCTGCAAACAGCTCCCTGGCACCACAGCTGTGCGAACCCCGCCACTCGGGACCCTGAGCCTGTGGTCACCCAGGGCCACGTACCCCCAACCCGTAAACCATGCGGGCTTGTTATGCGCAGCCCGAGGGGGGGAGGTGCGAGGCCTCAGGACCCCTCCCACGGGACCTGATTGCTGGTCACCCTAGTGTAGCAGCCACCTGGCGAGGGGCTGTACCCCCCACCTCAGAGGGGGCCCTGTCCCCCTTCTTGGTCGATTTTCCCTTTGGAAGCAAAGACACACAGCTCGCGGCCACATGCATGTCATTTTACAACACACTGTGAGGCTGAAGCCGATCTGACCAGTTTTGCACGTGAGCACAACATATGACATGGTTCTTGGAGCGATGGCTACGCAGAACTCGTCTCTGCTCCTATTGTTACAAATGCATCTGGGGAAGCCGGGATGGCTCAGCAGGTTGAGCGCTTGCTTTGCAGCCCTGGAGACTGAGGATCGAAGCCCAGCCCCGGCCCGTGTGGACCCATATGCTGAACTGGGGTGTACTTCCCACGCGGGAGGCCCCCAGCCCAGTTCCCGCCCACCCGTGTGGAACAAAACCATGTGGAAAACTGATGACGTACAACTATGGAGACGGCTCTGGGCCCTCCCCCTTCTCTCTCTGCCATAAACAATAAAATCAATCTTTATTAAAAAAGACATGCATCCGATGATCAGAGGTGGCATCGTTTTTTTTTTCACGTGTCGGAATGCCACGTGTTCTAGGATCTGACACGATTTCCCGCAACTGAGTGTGGCTCTATTTCGTAAGTGGAAGATCCACAACCCAAACCAAAAGGCTCTCCATCAAATGAGGTCAATTGCTTCCAAAGCCCGTCGCTGTATGAGAGCGACGCGAAAATGGCAACAACAGGGAGATAGTTGATGGCAAACGCTGGGGGAGGTCAGGTGAGGACTGTCACACGGGCGTTCTCTCACGGTAAACGCTCCAGACGCCAGCGCGTGTTCTCGGGGTGAACAGGAAATGGGGTAAACGTCAGGCAGAAGGTAATGCCGTGTGTGCCACCTGTCCTCTGGCCCAGGAGGGTGTGACCTGCATCAGGGGCCCCTCCAGGAAGCCCTCCCCTCACAGTGACCTGACTTGTTTCTCCCTGAAGGGGACCCCCTTTGGTGGGGGGTTTGCGGTTCTGCACCTTCTCACCTCGATGTTGAGCAGCCAGAACTGCAAGCTGGCGACAGCCTCCTCGCCCAGGGCCAGGTTCCAGACGACCACGTAGAGGGCTTTGTCCGTGAAAAAGCACTGGTTCACGGTCGCCATGCTGGCGGGGCCGCCGATGTCCCAGACGTTGAATTCCACGGACTCAACCTACTTGAGCGACAAGGTGGGGAGGGGAGGCATGTGAGACCCCCTGGGGTCACATCGCGGACCCAGGGCTGGGGGCTGGAAAAGGCACGTCAGGGGGACAGCTTGGCATGTCGTGTGAGACTTGTAGGAATCGGGCATCCCAGGGCGGGAGCGGGGCCCAGGGCTGCAGGGCTGGGCTTCTGAAAGCTTCTGTCTGCTGCTCAGGGAGCAGGGGGGCCAGGCCCTGGCCATGGGGTCCCTCTGAGGCCAGGGAACATTAGAGGGCATTGTCCTGCGCTGTCTGGGCTGTGGAGCAGGAGACAGCCTGTCCGCGATGACGTCATTGCTCACAGGGAGGCTGAACCTCTGTCTGTGCCAAGGCCAAGGCCACTGGGGAGGTCAGAGGGCGGCGCCCACCAGGGAGGTAGGGAAGCGGCTCAGCATGTGGGGAGGGAACAAAAATCTGGCTGTTGGGCCGCCTGGAAGGGCTGTGTCAATGATCCTGGGTGAGGGGAGATTCCAGCCCGGACAGCCACGGCTGCTGTCTTCTCCAGCACAGAATGGTTCCCACGAGGCCCTGTCTTGCAGGCCACATGGGGTGTCCTGGAAACCGGGGGTTTGTCTTTCAACCATAAAGAAAGAGGGGACGTGGAGTTTTCATGATGCCAGGAAGGAAGCGGAAGGAGAGGAAACAGGGACCAAAATGCATTTACCCTCAGGCCTTGGACAACCATTTGGAGAAGAACAGCTCAGCCGGGGGTGGGGGGGGGTGGGGGGGCAAGATGGCTCAGCTGGTTGAGTGTTTGCTTTGCAGCCCCGGAGCCGGAAGATGGAATCCCAGCCCCAGCCCGTGTGGACCCATAGGCTGAATTGGGGTGTGCTTCTCACGTGGGAGGCCCCCAGATAGGTTTCTGCCCTGAGTGACCCCGAGCCCAGATGTGCAGTGAAACTATATCCAAAACGAATGAGGTAGAACTATGGGCCCCCTCCCCACCTCTGTCAAGAACAATAAAAACAAATCTTTGAGAACAGTCGGAAGAAAGTGCCATGGAATAATGGCTTAAAAACGCAGGAAGCGATCCAGAGCTCCGGTGACTTCAGAGAAGCTTCAGGCATGAGTTCTGGGGGATCAGGGGGATTCTGGGGGGGGGGGGCGGGCAGGCCCTCTTTCTTAGAGGAGTGGTTTCTGAGTCTGTGTTAAAGGACACGTTCAGCTTAAATGCCTAACAACTCAAACTGGGTTTCCCTGACTTGATAAGTATTTTGAGTTGGGGGCTATGGGAAAACTCATGCAACGCAGCCTCTGGCTTCGAGGCCCCTAGGTTTTCCTCCAACAGCCCCCGTGCTCCTGGGTCCCTGTGCGACTGGCTACCTGTCACCCCAAATTCGGCCCCTGGTAAGGGATGCCTTCTTAGCGTGTGTTCTTTCTCTGGGACACGCAAGTAGCGCGATGGTCCAGCCCCCCCAGATTCCAAGGGCTTTCTTCTCCGATTCAATTGCAAGACAATTTTCATGGTCCTTTGTCGCATACGAAATGGAAATCAGAATGATAGCAGGTGGCCCCAGGGATTGGTGTTAAGTGGGACTTTTCAGGACTTGGGGTGAAAGCAGGCATCGGGGAGCCCTCAGGGTGTCTTGCCAGCCTCCCCCTTACAATGCCTACGGCATTCTTGGTTCTCAGCCCTGGGGCGGGCCCTGCCCCAGGCCATGTGAATAGCAATCTTGAGACCCAGGGGCATGAGGCTGGGGCGCTGATATCTTTCAAAGCTCAGCAGAGAACTCGAAGGGACAGCCAGGCTGGCCCAAAGCCTCAGCATAGCTGTCACCGAAAGGGACAAGGTCCCGTTAAAAGACATGATTCCCTGCCCTTGGTTGGTTTGACACATCGCCTGTGATAGCGCCGGACCTGAGACACAGGCTGGAGAAATCCCAGGCTCCCCAGAGAGCAGGACCGGGGCCCTGGGCTGTTCCCTCCCTCCCAGGGGATTCCCCATGCCACCAGCCTTGACCTTGGCTTTCGAGCCAGCGGGCCTCTGCAGCTCCCACTTGGTGGTCCGGATGCTGGCCTCCCCGTGTGTCGCCTGGGGGGGCCGTCCCGTCTGGAGGACCTCCAGGAGCGTGGACTTGCCCTGGCGTGGAGGACCCACGATGACCATCTTCATCACCTTGCACCTCTCGGCTTTCCGTAGCTGAGCCCGCAGGTAAGACAACGTGGCTTTGGGACCTGGGCAAAACCACAGATGATGGGGACACGCTCCCCGGTCCCGGGACACCGAACCCTGTTTCCCAGGGACCCCATCTGGGTGCTCTCATGGGGTGAAGGGGAAGACGAGAGGACCCCAAAACAGCAAAGTCTAAAAGTCGCGGACCTGAAGATGCCATTTCCCCTGTGGAGGGGTCGCAGAGAGTTGGATTAATGATCGATGGCTGTACAAAAATCCTATGACTTTCTGGGCAATTTCACAGCATCATTCCAAACCCGGGGGGCTGGATTTGGGTGCCCTGGGCCACACTCTACTCGCGTCTCCTTTCCCCCGGGCGACGCGGAGGAAGGCCTACCTTCTTTCCTGATCTCCGCGGGCACGTTGCTGATGTTCAGGTCCTCGATGTCCAGTTGCCAGAGGTTACCCAGTTGGCCTAGTTCAGACGGGAGCTCACGGAGGCCCGGGTTGCTGAGCACACACACACACACAACGGGAACACACATGCAGCCACCCGCCAGCCTCGGGGGTCTGCAGGGGCCCCCGCCAGCCCACACCCCCAGCATTCCCCTGAAATACTCATGGAAGAGGAGTTGGGAGGGTACGAATAGCACCTCTGTCTGATGCAAATCCCGGTGGCTTAGCCCAGGGTCCCCCCCACCACCTCTCTGTCAATGACAGGTCCCTAAAGAGGGTCAGTGTGGCCTTAATGATTTTAGTTTCATGGCGGTGCTGAGTGAAAGGGATGATCATATGGTTCTTCCCATTATAACTGCGCATGGAGGTAAAGATGCAACTCTGTGCTCAGGGATGCACCTTTGTACACAGGTGGCCCCTCTCTGCAGGGCTCCTGCATCCTCAGATGGTTTAAAGGCCTTCTTAAAGGGCCCGCACTCTTAAAGGGCCCGCGTGCGCTGTTACAGGGCCCCATCTTACTCTTACACGGCCTGTGCTCTTAAAGGGCCCATGCAGGCTACAGCTGCGGACTTACTTTCCCAGGTAGAGTTCTGATAAGCTCTTCAGCTGGCAAACCGAGGGGGGCACGGCGTCCAGATGGTTGTCATTCAGACACAGCACCTCTAAAGACTCACTGAGGAAGACTGGGAACTCGGGCACACACGCTGCAAAGAAAGAGCAGAGCAGAGGAGCCACTGTGAAGCCATGCGGGACCGGCTGGCACTGGAGGCCAAAGGCAACCTCAGGATGGAGGCTCGGGTCCTCGAGTTGGGGCTCCGGCTCCTGCAAACGGCCTACAGACGTCCTCGCACGCGCAGCACAGACGTGAGAACAAGGGCGCTCGGTGGTGTGTAACAGCACACGCGGGAGACCACCTGGCTGCCCACCCATGTGGGAACGGAGTACTGCATAATGACCAAGTACAGGCCAGGTCGTGTAGGGCGCACAGGAGGTCTGGGTGGACTGAAAGCACAAGGTGTGGAACCATGGTGCCTTGATTTACGAGCGTAGCTCCAAATGTGTCCAGACACGTGCATAGTTGTATGCATCTGGGTCTAAGACGACATGCACATGCTATATATCTGAGCACACACATGTATATATGTTACATGATGTCACAGACATACCACACACATGCATGTTACAGGCACACAAGTGTGCCTGTTATATGCCACAGGTGTGTGCACACACGCCACACAAAATGCATGTGTATGTTGCATGAGGTAACCTCTATCCTGAGGTTACAGGCACGGGTACACACATACACACACGCAACAACAATAATAAACGCCCCTCAGCCAGACATCATTACACGTCGATACAAACAGCTGTAAGCCCCGATGCACCCAGGCTACAAGACCTTACCGAGTGGTACAGTGCTGCCAATGTAAATGTACAGCGGCAAGGTCACGAACTTAATTGTCAGACCTCGTATGTACGTACGTGTCCTACATGTGTGTTGCTCACAAACATAACTATTACCAGAGACACATGGCATTCCATAGTTGTCTCTTTGGGGAAGAAAAGTCTTAGGAGACTGAATCAAAAATTTTGCTTACCATGTACAACTATGACTTCAATGAAAATACCTAGTTATGTTATCAACCAATGTCACCCCATTAAATTTAACAATAAAGTATAATAATAAAAAAATAAAAAAATAAAAAAACAAAAAACAAAACAAAAAAGTATGAAGCTTAATAAATTACATTAAAAAAAATCTTAACAAAAAAAAAAAAAAAAAAAAAAAAAAAAAAAAAAAAAAAAAAAAAAAAAATTAAAAAATTAAATTAAAAAAAATCTTAAAAAAAAAAAAAAAAAAAAAGAAAATACCTAGTTAACTAAAAACATGTAATAGGGGAGGTTGGGAGAGCTCAACAGTGGAGGGCTTGCCTCCCAATTCTGAGGTCTGCGGTTCGAATCCCGGCCCTGGCCTGCGCAGACCCCTAGGCTGAACTGCGGCGCAACGGGTAACCACTGGGATGGAGGCAAAGACTCTCTCATCTCTCAAACAATAAAATAAATTGTCAAAACAAACACACATATACTATGGGCTTGGTTTTTCTGCTGCCCAAGAAGGCATTCTCTGGAAAACAAGCCAATTCTCTAGCGTGGAAGTGAGTTCATGAATTAGGCTAATGATGAGATTACCATGAGAATCACGTCTGATGGGCTGTTTCCAGGGGCGCCCAGGGAGCCCGTGGACAAGAATGTGACCCGGAGCCTGGAATTATGCCCGGACAGGAATCAGAGCTCTGGGTTTCAGCACAATGTCTGAAGGGCCTCATCCTCCCCCTTAAGGCAGGGACGGGTTGGGGGGGGGGGTGTGCAGAGCAGAACAGGACCCCAAGGGTCCCTTTCAGCTCCAAGAATGCAAGATAAAACTGTCTCAAAGCCCCATGGCCTGGTTCCGGGCCAGACAAGCAAGATAGAGGAACTAGAATTTTTTTTTCTTGGGCTGAAACGATGCTTTCTTTCACCCTGGCTTTCCCCCATGCCTGGGGCTGCTGTATCAAGGGTAGTGGGGTCACTTGGCATCAGAGAATGTTCTAGAAGAGGTGATAAGGGGATACCCAACTCAGCCTCGTTAGCTGCCTTGTTAGATGGAACTGAGAGCCGCAGCCCCTGTGGACAGGCTCTTAAAGATGACTTTGTCTGACCTTGATGCTTAAGACAATGTTCAAAAGACTGTTTTTGTGTGTTTTTTTTCCAATGAAAAGAAGGCACACCCTCGTTCACACTGGACGACCTTTAATAGCAACCTTGCTTCTCAGAAAACCCACTCCAGGACCTGACCTGGGGGCATCCCAATGTTAAGGCTCAATGTTTGTGAAGGCTCTTTAGGTCCCAGAGGGGAGGGAACAAGGAGCGAACATTCCAGAACCTTCCAGACAGCGGCAGCACCTGTCGCAGGCTCCGGGCCCGTGTGGAACTCTGGAAAAGGCTGGGGAGCACAGCTAGCTAGAGGCATTGACCAAGTGTCACTACGGATTCATGAGTTATTTAGGACCCTGCTGGTCTGAGTTTTACCATAAACACAGCCCAGCCGTCCAAATTATTTTTGGCCGAAGCCACTGCATGAATATGACTTGCCTGCATGTCCGTAAATGTTCTTGGGGGTGGGGGTGGGGGGTTACTGTCCGTCGGCAAACAAGTCATCTTTTATAGATAATCCCTTACCCAAGGGTGAACAGCCCTGAGACAATAAGGCTACTGAAAGACAGGGCTCCCCAGAGGCCTCAACTTCCTAGACGAAAATAAAAAAAATCAAGAGTCCTTTGTTGTGTGCCAGCTACCTACCCCCTGCCCCCCACTCCCCCAGTGGGGTGTAAACTGGGGGCCTCCTGCATGGGACGTGAGACCCTTCGCTGCTGAGCCATCCTGGGGGTTACCAGTTGCTCCTCAGTTCAGCCTATGGGGTTGCACGGGCCGGGATTCGAACTCCACACCTTGCGATTGCCAGGCAAGAGCTCAGCTGCTGAGCGATCTGGCCTTCCCCCTGGGGCTTTTCACTGTGTGCCTTTGCCCTGTGCTCTTGCGGCTTCATAAGGGGGTGGCTGTCCCAGAGTGCTTGGCTCCTCTCCTCACCCACTTCTGCATTTGTAAAGTGGGCACGCCCTTCCGATCAACCCAGAGGGAAGAGGCCCCGCCCACAGCCGAGCCAGCCTGAGTCAGCCCACCATCCTTCCCTTAGTGCATGAACGAGAAGGAAGCGTCTCTTTTCCTTCCAAATGAAATCCCTACATCAGTTTCCCAAGGTTTAAAAAAGATCAGTCCTGACATTTCTAGTTGGCCTTCCCTGTGCGGGTCGCCCAGAACCTTTTCCCCTGTGTCTGGGCCAGAAACTGTTCAGGGCCACTGCCCAGGTTTTGCCTATTGGGTTCTTAGTTGTCACTGTTGTGAACATCAATTTGTAAGTGTGGGGAAGCCGGGATGGCTCAGCGGGTTAAGCGCTCGTCTTGCAGCCCTGGGGACTGAGGATTGAATCCCGGTCCCGGCCCATGTGCACCCATGTGCTGAACTGGGGTGTGCTTCCCATGCGGGAGGCCCCCAGCCCAGTTCCCACCCTGCATGGCCCCCGCCCACCTGTGTGGAACGAAACCATGTCAAAAACGAATGACGTACAACTGTGGAGACAGCTCTGGGCCCTCCCCCTTCTCCCTGTCTCTCTGTCTCTGTCAAAAATAATAAAATAAATCTTAAAAAAAATTTGTAAGGGGTTTCTGTATATTAGCACCTGAAGCCAATTTATGTTGCAACAATTTGCGTTGCAAATATTTCTCCTCAGTCTGTTTTTACCAAGTTCAAGATTTTGGTCTTTTTTAAGAAAATGATTTCTGGATTTTCTACCTTGCTTTGAAAGGTCTTCCCCGCCCCTCCAATTAGACTATGCTGTCTTAAATGTTATTATGTTCCTTTTTCTTTTGTCCTTAAATGTAAACTCCACATGGAAGTTTTGGGTAACTGACATACGGTAGGGACGGTAGGGTTGTGAATTTCCCCCTGCCCTAGGGATAAGCAATTAAACCAACACTATTTTAAAACAATAAGATAGTCTTTTCCTATAGATTTGAAATGCCACCTTTGTCACAGATTAAATTCCTACATTGGCTAATAGACCTATATATTAGGTCTATTTTTGGATGCTCATCTGTTTCACTGATGATGTGTTACTTTTTTTTTTCTTTTCTTGTTTTTGACAGAGACAGAGAGAAGGGGGAGGGCCCAGAGCCGTCTCCATAGTTGCACATCATCAGTTTTCTACATGGTTTTGTTCCACACAGGTGGGCAGGGACCATCGGGGTGAGAACTGAACTGGAGGCCTCCCACATGGGAAGTACACCCCAGTTCACAAGGGCCGGAGGCAGGATTTGATCCTCAGTCCCTGGGGCTGCAAAGTGAGCACTCAACCCGCTGAGCCACCCCGGCTTCCCCAATAAAATAAATCTTAAAAACAAAACAAAACAAAAACAGGGCTGGTTGTTTGACACAAGGGACAGGTCTCCACGTCCCTCCTGCCCCCCATAGAAGATTACACACAAGCAGGGCCTGTTTTTCTAGAAATACTCTCTGCTGGGCGGGCCTTGCTGTGTGGCCACTGGGGACATTCTGGGGAAGGTTCTGTTTCAGGTGACTCTGTGGGAGATGGCGAAGCCCCGTGGAATTCAGCCCGGGCAGGGTGGCCGTGTGCCCGTGTGGGCATCACAAGGCCCTCCATTGTGTCTGGGAGGGCCTCCCATGGCCACTGTCCTGGCTCTACCACCCAGCGGCCCTGTGACCCCATGGGTCAACGCCTGTGTTCTAGACCACACTGTGCGGCTCCAATTCGTGTTTGACGCCCGGGCCCCCGCGGTGGTGGTATGAAAAGGCGGGGCCTGTGGGAGGGGGTCAGGCTGAGATCAGGTCATGGGGGTGGGCCTTGATGGGGTCAGTGTCCTTAGAAGATGGGACACCGGAGACTTAGGGCCAGATGGGCTCCCAGTGACAAGACAGCCGTGCAGCCCAGGAAGGTTGCGCACCAGGCACAGACCTCTCGCCCCGATGCTGCACTTCTGGCCACCAGAACAGGGGGGATCCTTTGTGTGGCTTAAGCCCCACTGTCTGACATACTTGGTTAGGGGGGCTGGGCTGACTGAGACTTGGGGAGCCACAGTTTTCTCCTCTACAAAATGGGAAGCTGCTATGTTACCTCAGGTTGTGAGGAGCAAAGAAAGACACATGTGTCTAATGTCTGTAGGGTGGTGTCCTTCCCATAGCAGGTCACCCACACGCGGGCCCGTCCCCACAGGAGACCACCACACGCGGGGCCCGTCCCCACGGGAGACCACCACATGCGGGCCCGTCCCCACGGGAGACCACCACACGTGGGGCCCGTCCCCACGCTGGCCACCACAGGCAGTAGTCACTGGTCTCCATCACCGTCATAGGAAAGGGGTCTTCAGGATACTTGCAGGCCACAAGTGTCACACAAGCAATGGCACGGCTCATGTCCGGGCCTCTCAGTGTGACATAGACGTGTTTGGCACTGCCTCAGGGCACTGCCTCAGGGCACTGCCTCAGGGCACTGCCTCAGGGCACTGCAGGGACGTCCCCACGGGAGGGCAATTCCTTGTGGGGGAGGCCAGAACGCCCCACCCCGCCCAGCACCCCGAACCCCCTCCACACACCTGTGTCGGTCCCTGAACGCTGACGCCCTCTGGTGGTGAAAAAGGAAATCCGCCTCGTTTTCAGTCTGTCCTCGTTTCTGTGGGGAGAGGAAAAGCCAGCAATTTGAGGAAAGCCTGACAAAGACCTTAGTATGTGGGGGACCCCAAAAACCCAAGAGGACCTTCTGGGGGACGGGCCCCAGGTAGGACAGGCGTCCCCCATGAGGGGAGGGTTCTAGGAGCCCCTCTGCATCCGTGGACCCGCTGGCGTGGGTGTGAGAGGCTGCGATCGGCTCCAATGAATGGTGTTTGGAGACTCTGCCCACGCGTTGTCCCCTGTCATGACAGGTGATGGACATGCACCCGTGTGGCGTGACAACACCCCTGCCCACACCGCGCTGAGTGCTCAGCAGCTTCTGTCCCCAAACGGCCTGAGCCCCGAGCCCCAGCCCCCTAGTCACCCAATCTGACTCCAAGCAAGGTTATTTGTTTTCCCAGATGAAAAAAATCCTCCAGGGGAAACATGTGGCTGATGGGAATGAGGTGAAACCAAAAACGGCAGAAGCACCAAAAGGCGTCACCATCGACACGTCTTGGTAAGTGTCAGAAAGGACAGAGAGGACGCTGAAGGTGACGGAAGTTTCAACATGAAGAATCAATGCGGTTTTTAATCAATAACTTCTGTGTCTTGGGTCCCCTTCAGAGCTGGGCTGTGGCTGGATGACGCGGAAGCGTGTGGGGGGCTCTCATTGGCGGGGTGCAGGGTCCCCTCCTGCTGCTCATGGGCCCATCGTGCTCAGACGTCTTGAAGGGACAAGTGTCCTAAGAACTAACATGGGTGTAACCGGTCGTTTGCTTCAAACAGGTCTCAGCGTTTCTGTGCCCGGTATGAGCGCCCATGGCCACAACTGTCACCTTCCAGGCTGCTGGCAGGGATCTCGCTTTGGGGCGTCAGTGCTCTGAGACCCAGATTGTCACCTTCTGTGACAAGACCTTTTTCATTCGCTCTCTATGCACGTTGGTTCTTGACTGGCAATGACCTGTGAATGGAATGACGGTTCGGGCCACAGGGGCAGATTCTCCCGCTTGTGGAAGTGACAGATGGGATGAAGCAGTTGTGGGCTTGGTCTCGCCTCTGTCACACTTGTCTGTGCAAGCCCTAACCCCCAGGGCCGCAGGACGCACTGGGCCCTGGTGTGCATAGAGGCGATGAAGTTCGCAGGAGGCCATTTGGTGGCTCTATATTCATTGGATGGGCGTCCTTAGAAGAGGAGGGCACTAGGACGCTCACTGTCACACAGAGGGGTGGCCGTGCGAGGGCAGAGGGGCTTTGTCAGGTTTAGGTTAGAGGTAGGGGTACGGTTAGGGCTAAGTCTGGGGTTAGGGTTAGGGTTACTGTTAGAATTGGGGTCAGGGTTAGGTCTGTGGCTAAGGCTAGGGTTAGGGGTTAGGATTTCTGTTAGGGTTAGGGGTAGAGACAGGGTTCAGGTGACAGTTACTGTTTGGGTTAGGGTTAGGGCTAGTGATAGAGCTAATGATAGGGTTAGTGTTACTGTTAGAATTAGGGTTAGGTCTGTGGTTAAAGCGAGGGTTAGGGTTAGGCATATGGTTTGGTTACAGTTAGGGTTAGGGTTTGGAGTCGGTTAGAGGTTAGAGGTTTGGGGTTTGGGGTTTAAGGTTAGGGTTTAGGGTTTAGGGTTTAGGGTTAGGGTTAGGGTTACGATTAGAGTCAGGGTAAGGGTTAGGGTTAGGGTTCGGTTAGGGTTAGGGTTCGGTTAGGGTTAAGGCTCGGGCTAGGGCTTCCACATGACAGACGAGCAGCCTCTGTAGAACCAATACTGTTGACCCCTCAATCTGGGACTTCCGGCCCCCAGAACTGTGACGCAATCACTGTCCATTGTTGAAGCTGTCAGCCTGTCTGTCACACTTTGTCTTGGCCGCCCTAACCAGCCAAGACAAACCCATCCCAAAGGGCCTGCTCGACCATGTTCCCCACACACACGTTCTAGAAAGTTCCAGGGATAGAGTGACTCACTTACTTGCCAAATTGGTTTCTGGAGAGATCGAGGGTTTTGAGGTGTCTGCAGGTCCACTTCTCTGGGGGTGGCAGCGCCCCCAGCTGGTTTCCCTGTAACCTCAAGAACATGAGGGCCTAGGAGAGAGAGAGAGAGAGAGAGAGAGAGAGAGAAACAAAAAGGTGCTGTGACCAGTAGACATTCAAAATGACATGGCGACAGCGGAGCTGGAGAGAACCGTCACTTCCACGACAGACGACCATCCCCGAGTCGCCAGGCTTCCAACGCACGGGCTCACGTGTCTCTTCCACATACGACCCTATGTCCCCAGCCATGGGGATGCATCTAGAAGGGACCCTCTCTATGTCAAGGGAAGGCAGATCTTCGAGGAAGAAGCCGTCCGAGGGCTCCTCAGAGTGACGATTCTTCCCAGGAACAGGGCCAATGCTGAGCATGTCACCACACGACGGGGACATCCCAGCAAGGGTCAGGGTGGCAGCAGTGAGATCGGGGGTCACCTGCCCCCCCGTTGTGCCCTCTCTGAGGGCCAACTGCTTCCCTGGGGTGTCTGTGGTCGCCTGGCCCTGCCCCTGATGGCCACGTGCCACACGCAGGACTTGTACCGCGTTTCGCTGTCATGAGAGGGTGGGGTACCCTTTATCCAGACCGTCACCGGGGGGGTGAGGGGCTCAGTGGGCCACCCCACGTTAAACTCCTTACCCCACACACTGTCCCCTGCTGTGTGTAAGGGGGTCCACACAGAACCAGGGTGACCACCTGTAGCCGGCCTGGTCACCGATCATCTATCAGTGGTTGACGTGAAGGGAGAGGGGACAGACCCGGAACAGGGGACTGGCCTCCCCCCAGGCCAGGGGACAGGTGG
This sequence comes from Craseonycteris thonglongyai, assembly GCA_004027555.1. Lineage (NCBI taxonomy): Eukaryota > Metazoa > Chordata > Mammalia > Chiroptera > Craseonycteridae > Craseonycteris > Craseonycteris thonglongyai. The sequence continues at coordinate 41,187 of PVKE010004912.1, forward strand.
TGGACGTGACCTTGTGTCCCGGGGCACCCTGCGGGTCCTGGGGACGCATGTCCTCCCCCACCAGCCCGCCCTTGAGAGCTCACACCCCAGCCCCTTTCTTTGCCTGCAGTCGCCCAGGCCCCTGTGAGACGTGAGGAGGTGTCCCCGAGCACACGCATGCGGAGGGGCCTTTGTCTCAGAAGCGCAGGGGAGGGGATTTTTCACAAAAGTGCAAACGACCAGGACAGGCACCCGCGAGACTTACGTCCAGCTGGAAGAGTCCCGGGGGCACGTCCTTGAGTGTGTTTTCCGAGAAATCCACATCCTTCAGGTGATTTTTCCAGAAGATGACCATCCTGTCCGGGAGGGATTCCAGGGCGTTTTGGGCCGCTTTGCAGCATTTCTAAGAGTTTGAGGAGAAAGGCAATGAGAACTGACTTCCTCGTGTAAAGGCGGTGGCCCATCTGAGACCTGTGCCCAGAGGCGATTTAAACAGAAGGCCATTGAACTACGGGGCCTGTAATACATACGACACAGTTAGGAGGCTACAAGCCGTGGTTGCCCCGTTTTCCTGACCCTGCTCCCAGGAAGGGGTGGGGTTTTCTGGGGACACAACGGTGGCCCAGAGCCTGTTTCCTGCATTCCTGACCATCTGGCCCATTGTCCTTGGAGATACGGGACAATCCAGGAGCATGCTGTAGAGAGGAACCGGACTCCCACACGCCTATGTCGACACTGGAAATGTTAACACTGGTGATGGAGGAGGATCTTCCTGCTTTCACGCCCATAGTAGCAACACAACACATGTGCAGGGATACCTTGGAATCCGAACGCCCCCAAACTCGAACAGCTTGGAATCCAAACAAAAACGTCAAGCACAGGTTGCCTCGGAATCCGAACGCTGCTTTGGAAGTCGAATGCTGCTTTGCAATCCGAACCCTGCCTCAGAATACAAACGCCGCTTTGGAATCCGAACGCCAACACGTTGTTTGTGTGGGACGTACCGACGGTACCGCCCGTCGCTGTATCCGAACCCCCACTCGTCTTGGAACTCAGACGTTCTGGAACTCGAACAGGGTTCTGGGACGGATTGAGTTCGAATTCCAAGGCCTCCCTGTATTCTTTATGCTGCTCCATCGAGAAACAAACACACCCTTTACTGGGCCGTGGGTGGGGGCGGATTCTTATTTATTTATTTATTTATTTATTTATTTTTTAAATTATATTTTATTGTTAAATTTAATGGGGTGACATTAGTTGGTAACAATTAGGTAGTTTCCAGAAGTACAAGAGATTCTTTCTTCTTCTTTCTTCTTCTAGCTGCACTAAGGAAACGGGGCCCCCGGCCCCCTGCTTTGGGCAGAAGTCATCCCACGCAAGCTGAAATGGGGGCACATCCTGTGGGGCCGACGGTGCGAATCTCCAGCCCCCGGCGACGTGGGACTGGCTTTCAGGTGAGTCGCCTGCCTGAGACACTCAGGTGCCGGATGATGAGCCATAGTGCTCGTCTGGGTGGAAGGACCCTCCTTCCCCAAAGAAGGAATTTATTTATAAATAACGGTGTATGTATCCTTATAGGTGTAAACATCAGTCACCTTCGAAGTCCTCGCCATTGGAGGCCATCTACCTATGGAGATGCTGCTTCCACGGCTCAAAACTTTTTGAACTTGAGGTGTTTTTTTTTGTGCTTCTGCCATTTTTGGTTTCGCCTCTTCCACGTCGGCTAAACGTTTCCCTGGGAGGACTTTTTTCATCCGGGGAAACAAACACGAGTTGTTCCGGGTCAGATCGGGTGACTAGGGGGGTGGGGAACGGGGGTCAGGCCGTTTTGGGGGCAGAAACTGCTGAGCACTCAGCACGGTGTGGGCAGGGGTGTTGTCACGCCGTGCGGGGTGCGTGTCCATCACCCGTCATGACAGGGGACAACGCGGGGACAGCGTCTCCAAACACCATTCCCTGGAGCCGATCGCAGCCTCTCACACCCACGCCAGCAGGTCCACGGATGCAGAGGGGCTCCTAGAACCCTCCCCTCGTGGGGGACCCCTGTCCTACCCGGGGCCCGCCTCCCAGAAGGCCACTCTGCGTTTTTTGGGGGGTCCCCCTCGTATAACATGAGTGGCCACTGCAGGCGCCCACAAAGCTCTGTGACTTCCCGGATGATACTTACCAGAGGGCAGGCCCAGGCATCTGGAAGCATCTTCAGGTTATTTCTGGAGATGTTCAGACAACTGAGTGATTTGAAAGAATGAAGAAAAATGGCAGGGAGTTCCGTCAACTTATTGTCAGAAAGATCGAGTTCCTGGAGCTTCCGCAAACCAATCCAGTTCGTGGCTGGAAGACAGAAAAGTAGGAATCGGTACACCTATCCCTGGCCGGGAGAAAACGCTAAGTCAAGCCAGGTTGCCAGGGGGCACACATACCGCTGTCTTCTTCGAACAGTTTCTCTAAGTAATTTTTGGAAGCTGTCAGTTTCTGCAGTTTGGAGAGATGCAAGAATCCTGGCGGGAGATGAGACAACTTGTTGCTGGAAATGTCAATTTCGAGGAGGCTGTGGTTGGGGAAGAAGGAAGTCGGTGTCAGAAGAAAGAGGGAGAGAATCATTGCGACATCTTTCTGTAGACACAGAGGTGTGCTTTCATATACAGGTTAATTTTGCCCCGTTGTGAATTGTACAAAACAGAACGCGGGTTTATTTATCACGAGGCTCTGTGCTCACCGCTATGTGCAGTACAACTACTAGTGTGACGAAAGAGGACGTTCCATGGACTGTATCCAGTCAGGGCCAGGCTTTCTGAGTGAGTGACAATCAGATGCCACCCCCTTGCTTGTCTGCAGCGGTGAGGAATTCAAGAGGTGGGCACCAAGCCCTATTCAGTGTGTGGGAGCCGGGAGGGTCTCACCTGGCTGTCTGCTTCTATCAGGTCAGGAGTGTGGGATACGATGACTGAGTCCTACTGTTATTTCTACCACCATTCTGCCCATAGAGATTCTTCTGCCCTACATTCAGTTGGATTCAGACTTTCCAGACTCGTATTTCATTTCAACAGGCTGTTAGCTGTATTTTCATTACAGTGGGCCTCTCCATGGGACATTAGCATATACTGGTTTGTGATAGTAGGTGGGGTGTTCATTCCCCCCCCCCTTTTTTTTTTTTTCTTTTTGGTGCATGTTTATGATTTGTTTGCCATCTGGCCAATGCAGTCCTGCATTAGATTGTTCAGTGTGGCATGCCATACAGATTATTTTACTGCTTATGCGATAGTTTATAAGTATTTGATGATACATGTATAATTTATGAGTGTTTTTGCGTGTTTTATATGCAATGCATTAGTGTTATTTATTTGCACCCTTTTCACATTCTTTTGCAGTGAGTTCAGGTTGTTTGTTGGTCTCTTATAGCCTAAAAATCTAGATGGAAGTGTTGAGACAATGAGGGCTATGTTAGTTGTAAAAGAAAAAAAAAAGGTGTCACGAAGCTTGAGATGTTTTATGATAAAGTGTTGAAAGACCACCATTGGCTGCATAAGATGACTTCACTGAAGAATTGTCATAGTATGATTATTATGAAATTCAGTCCCCTCCAATGTCTACCTACATTTTTGTGTGAGTTCTGTCACTGACGAATACTTGTTTGCTCCATAGGTTCACATCATAAAGCTTTTGTTATCATCTCACTTTTTCATGAAGGCGGACTATGACCTAACCCCATCCTGTTTTTGTCACCCTAATAGCTTGCTTGTCTCAAGAACATACGGTCAGCCTAATTATCAGACCTCGCGGAAGGTAGTGGCCTTCTGTTTCCCACGAGCCTCTGGGCCTCACTGCTCCTAGCAGGCCTTCCTCTAATTCCTGTATGCAGGACCAAGACAGGGCATGGTAGGCAAGCAGGTCCCCAAGGCCACTAGTGAGCAGTGTAACTGGTGGTCAGACGCCCCTCCCCCCGACCTCTCTTCACTCACCCGGATGGGGGTGGGAACCTTGCTCCCAAGAGTGAGCTTGCATGGAGGCAGGTGGAAACTGCTTCTCATTTGAGCTGAAATCTTTGCAGAACCACAGACTAAGATCAGGGGGAGGGTGGCGCCGGCAGCTGGGACGCAGAGGGCCCCGTTCACTCTCTGGGGACCTTTGGGGGAGGGGCCGAGGGGAGGGGAGGGGAGGGCAGCCCACCTGGAGCAGATGATTTGGTCGGACGACTGCACGTCGGGCAGCTCCCCCAGGTGGTTGTTGGAGAGGTTCAGCTTCCGGAGGCTGATGAGCCCCCAGGGGATGACGGAAGGGACAGAGGACAGGCAGTTGGCGGACAGGTCCAGCTCGGTGATCTGGCAGGAGATGTCGATGAGCCAGTCCAAGTCCACCCAGGGCAACCGGAGGTGGGACCACTTCACACGGAGAGCCTGCGGTGGAGGAACGTGTGCACTGTGGGTGGCCCAGCGCGGATGGGGCGGGGGCTTGGGATTAACAGGGACCCATTCACGGATGAGGCAGCTGCAGTCCCAGGTGTCTTGGGGCGGCACTAAGCAGGTCTCAGTACCTGTGCCCAGTGGCAGGTAATGGTGGCACGACCCCTGCTGTTCACCCTCCAGCCTCTAGAGGAAGCACGTGGGCATAGTGTCGCCTCTTACCGGGTGACCACAGAGTGGCAGCAAGCAGGAATGGCCCCTGCTTTGCCCAGAGGAGGCCATCAAGCTTGGAGAAGCCTCTCCCAGACTGAGAAGATGGGGCCACAGCTGGGCCTTCTGACCCCTCTTCAGGGGTCTCCATTCTGTGATTAGAACTGGCTGCTGATGCTTTGTGTACTGAGTATGAATTGACTGTGGGCATGAGACAGACTGAGAAAGCGGGTTCTCCCCGCTAGAGAACTGGTCCTAAGTCTGAGCCATCGTTAAAACTGGCAGGTTAAGTGACGAGTGGCTGTATGCAAGCAGACGGTGGCCAGAGCGTATATAAAAATGGAACTGTGCCCCCCAACTGGCAGCCACCGCCCAGGAAGTCACCCTCTTTATCTATAATACGATAAGCACCTTAGGTAGCCTGTGGGCTGGAAGGCCGACTTGCAGGAGGGCAGGCTGCCATTTCTAGTTGCAACCCAGGAAGCAAAACAGTAACATTTAAAAAAAAATTATTTTATTGTTATTGACAGAAACAGAGAGAAGGGGGAGGGCCCAGAGCTGTCTCCATAGTTGCACATCATCAGCTTTGGACATGGTTTTGTTCCACACAGGTGGGCGGGGGTCGCGCAGTGCAGGAACCTGGCTGGGGACCTCCCACGTGGGAAGCACACCCCCTTGAGCCAGGGGCAGAACCGAGGGGCGAGGACCAAACTGGGGGCCTCCCGCATGGGAAGCACACCTCAGTTCAGCATATGGGTCCACACCGGCTGGGGCCAGGGCCGGGATTCGATCCTTGGTCCCCGGGGCTGCAAAGCGAGCACTCAACTTGCTGAGCCATCCCAGCTTCCCTGCAAATAACTCAGGCAACAGCTGCCTCCAGGTGGCCAGGCCTTAAACTTAGATCAGCCAGAGAACCAACCACGCAAGATGGCCTCTTCTCACGAGCCCCCTCCAACTTCCCCACAGCCAGCCTCAGTCCAGGGCACCCCCGAACCTGCCCTTCTTCACTCTAAACCTTGCCCACCCTCTGCCTGTGCCTTTGAGTCTCTGCAAAGCACAGATGACAGTGACCGATATCCTTGCGACAGACAGCAAGCTCTGAATTAATAAATCGCCTGCGTCTCTCTCCTCCTTCCACATCAGCGGTTTGCTGGTGTGTGGTGGTGAAAGTGAGCAGGTAAACACACACGAGGAAGGCGTTTCTCTTTCTTCTGGGGTGTCAGAGGATTGGGGGCTCCATTAGGTATCTGGGGGAAGGAAATCTGTCTTGAGGCCGGTTTCTCCAAAGCACTTAATTGGAAATCCGTATTCTCTATCTGGCCACTAGGTGGCGATGTGTCTCTTTCTTTATCTCCTTAGCTTAGCGCCAGAATTGGTAAAGGTTGGGTCTCTTAAACCCTCTCAAAAGCTCTGGTCTTTGAACGAGGGGATAAAAAACTCTGTCTCTATCTGTCTGTCTGTCTGTCCATTCAATTGGATGAAGAGGGATGGATCGTGGCATATTGGATTTTGGGTCAAGAGAATGGAATTTTAGTCTCTATTGAATTTTTTTTTTTTTTTAAGACAAATCATGGGGAAGCCGGGATGGCTCAGGAGGTTGAGCGCTTGCTTTGCAGCCCTGGGGACTGAGGATCGAATCCCGGTCCTGGTGTGTGCGGACCCATAGGCTGAACTGGGGTGCGCTTCCCATGCGGGAGGCCCCCAGTTCAGTCCCTGCCCTGCACGGCCCCCGCCCATCTGTGTAGAAGGAAACCATGTCACAACTGATGACGTACAACTATGGAGATGGCTCAGGGCCCTCCCCCTTCTCTCTGTCTCTGTCTCTGTCAAAAACAGGAAAATAAATCTGAAAAAACAATTTTTCCCTGCGGTCTCGGGTGATGTTAAAAGCTTTCCTTTACCAGCGTTACTTTCCTTTTGGCGCCCAAACGTGAAAGGGTGCCCAAGCGTTTGCCCAGCAGCAGAGACAAAGGACAAGAAAGGTAATTGGAAGATGGAGTGGCAACCCAGCTGGGCAGACGCTGAAGCCTCGTGTGTGTGTAGTCCGGGCAGGATCACCATAAACAAGGTTTATGAAATCCATGCACGCCCAACTGTAAAATCAAAGACAGCTAGGTGCAGGGACCCCACTGATTCAAGTGCGTGGTCTGGAAGAGACAGACATGTGCTGGGCTGTGTGGGTCCCCAAGCGCCAGCCCTTTACATTTTGGGCCCAAGAGAAGGCTATTCTTTCAGCAGGCATGATGACGTAGCATCTACTCTCCAAGACACTGGTAGTGGCCGGGCCCAGGTCAAGAACCGGACATAGTGAAGGCCATACGGCCCGTTACAGACCGTGATCTGGGGGATGGGCCCACAGAAAGGTCTCCCTGTCCTGTGATGAAGGCTGTTGGTTCAGAAGAGCAACGATCCGCCTTGGCAGAGCGTTTCCTGAAGCCATCGCACATCGGATACCCTGGTGAGTGAGTCCCCGGGCCACAGGGACATCTTTTACATGTTTCTGTCCTTGCCACCCAGCCCATATTGGTTGAAGAAAAATAATTGTTAAAAAAAAAAGGTGGGGGTGTAGGCGGGATGGCTCAGTGGGTTGAGGCTCGCTTTGCAGCCTTGGGGACTGAGGATCGAATCCCAGCCCTGGCCCATGTGAACCCATAGGCTGAACTGGGGTGAGCTTCCCATGCGGGAGGCCCCCAGCCTGGTTCCTGCCCTGTGCAGCCCCTGCCCACCTGTGTGGAACAAAACTATGTAGAAAACTGATGATGTACAATTATGGAGACGGCCCTGGGCCCTCCCCCTACTCCCTGTCTCTCTCTGTGTCTCTCAAAAACAATAAAAGAAATCTTTACAAAAAAAGAAATGCAGGGCTGGAGTCTACAGTGCATTTACCTTGGCTTTAGCCTTGAGGGCTGAGGGCTGCTGACCGGGCCCGGGGCAGACTTGGAGAACTCTACGCTCAAAGTATGGTGGCGTGCCTCTGCGACCACGTTGGGTGAAGGACGGTGTCACCCGAGAGAGTCCCAAAGTCTCCTTCTCAGTTATCCCTGAGTCCACACACAGCAGAATCTGTACCTTGTCTCCCTGTTCCCAACTCATGGTCCCAGATCCGTCTTGACCTGTGACCTATGGTTAGTTGTCTAAGAACCTCCCCCCTGGAGACTATGAACCCTGTGAGGGGATGGACGAGACCCCTGTGACGCAGGGCATGACACACAAATATCAGCAGAATGAGTCTGGTCAATGAAGACACACACGTGTCCACGGGGGTCAAGGGGGAGGACATAGAAGGTTCTCAAAAGTATTCATGAACCCTTGGCCCCTATAAAACAGAATAGACTCACTCAAAGGCCCAAAGAACAAGCTGAAAGAAACCCTAAAAGATGCTCAGAGCAGAATTGGAAGACGCATGCATGCTCACCGGAGTGTGACGTCAGTGACCACAGGACGGAAGTGAAAATGGCTGCAAGAGGGGGGTCTATGGACCGATGTGACCGACTACCCCCATGTCTGGTCCCTATAGGAGACACCTTCCATGCAAGACCTCCAACACCTCCTGCCACGCCCCTGAACTGTCGTGGGGACAGACTCTCAAAACCAGAGGGGCCATTTCTAGTGGAAACATGAGGACACTGGGCTTTGACTGGCTGTCTGTCCATGTGAGGCGGTCACGGTCAAGGGCAATGGGGTGGCAGCCACAGGGATAGTTGTTATGGGCTGAACCCTGTCTACCCCCAACCCCAGGAAATGTTGACGTCCTAACCCCCAGGACCCAAGAATACCCCCTGAATTGGAAACAGGGTCTTTCCAGAGGTCATCACATGAACGTGAGGTCACTAGGGCAGGCCCTCGTCTAACACGACACAGAGGCAGCCACAGGCAGAGGGCAGACACGAGCTGACGTGCTTTCACACACAGCGACCCGAAGGCACTAGTACCCCAGAAATAGGATGAAGATCTGTGAGAAGCACAGGTACAAGAAGAGTGTACTAGGATGGTATTTCAAACAGTCCCTATGGAAGCAACCACGTGGTATAGCCTCCAAGAGCTCACTCAAGATCACCCTCTGGAACCTTCTAGAAGTTGAGCCGGGATCGCGTGAGAACAACTTGTGGGTGACTCTTGGCAAATGCATGCACAGCACTCTCATGCCCGCTTTTTTTTTTTTTTTAAGATTTATTTTATAGATTTTGACAGAGACAGACAGAGAGACAGAGAGAAGGGGGAGGGCCCAGAGCAGTCTCCACAGTTGACAGCATTAGTTTTCTACATGGTTTCGTTCCACACAGGTGGGTGGGGGCTGAGCAGGGTGGGAACTGGGCTGGGGGCCTCCCGGATGGGAAGCTCACCCCAGTTCAGCATGGGGTCCACACGGGATGGGGCTGGGATTCGATCCTCGGTCCCCGGGGCTGCAAAGTGAGCGCTCAACGTGCTGAGCCACCCCGGCTTTCCCACGTCCACTTTTTTGACTGACCCTTACAGAAATGCTGGAAGCTTGGGCAGAATTTGTACGTAAAGATCCTCAGAGAGTGGGAGCCTGGGATGGCTCAGCAGGTTGAGCACTTGCTTTGCAGCCGCGAGGTCTGGGGATCGAATCCCAGCCCCAGCCCGTGCAAACCCATATGCTGAACTGTGGCACAATTGGTAACTGCCAGATGGTGGTGAAGGTTCTCGCCTCCCATGGGGGAGGCCCCCAGTTCAGTCCCCACCCCACGAGGCCCACATCCCCCTGTGTGGAATGAAACTATGTCACCACTCATGACGTGCAACTATGGAGACAGCTCTGGGCCCTCCCCCTTCTCTCTCTCTCACCTTCTCTAAAAGAATGAAATAAATCTTTAAGAAAAGAAAAGATCCTTCAAGAGGGGACCCATTAAAAGGTAACAGAACCAGGTACTGTACCGCCATGTTCATGTAGCCATGGGACAACTGACACAAATTCAAAGCTGTTAGGAGAAAGAATCATGACACTTTGATAGTGATAAAGACATTTAAATAACCACAACTCCCCAAAACAATCATGCTAAATCTTTATGTGCCAAGTTAGGCCAATATATGTAAAAGAAAAACGAGTGAGAATTCAGAAAAAATTCTATCAGAATACGCGAGGTAAAATAGGCAAATAAAAAATGAATAGAGAAATTATAAAGCTATCTACTACAATAACAACAGGAAATCAAAAGGCCAAATGTTAGAGGAATAGACAGTGAATTCTGTTTTCATATAGATATGAACTTGCATATAAATTGGTTAAATTCTCAGTATAAAAGCAAAATAAATAGGAAAAAGTAGGGGAAGCCAGGATGGCTCAGCAGGTTGAGTGCTTGCTTTGCAGCCCCAGGGACCAAGGATCGAATCCCAGCCCTGGCCCGTGTGGACCCATATGCTGAACTGGGGTGAGCTTCCCATGCGGGGGCCCCCAGCCCAGCTCCCATACTATGTGGCCCCGCCCACCTGTGTGGAACGAAACCATGTTGAAAACTGCTGATATACAACTATGAAAACTGCTCTGGGCTCTATCCTTTCTCTCTGTCTCTGTCTCTCTCTGTCAAAAAAACAATAAAATAAATATTAAAAATAAAAGTAAAAAGAAAAGGGTAAGAAAAAAACGCAAATTTCCAACATTTCTTATCCCCAAAGGCAAAATAAAAGCAGAAACTAATGATGACATTAGAATGAACAGGTGTCTGATTATTTGGATATTAGATATGTCCTTTTAAATAATGTTTGAGTAGGAGAGAAAAGTCAGTTCATGACAGAATATATACAAGGCTGTCTAGAAAATATGCAGCCACCTAATATGAAACATAGAGGCATTTATGGCTAGATTTTTTTTTTTTCTGGACAGCCCTCGTATTTTAGAATAACAAAAACATCATGAATAATGGAAAAACATACACAACTGTGATCACAGTTCTAAAACAGAGAAAATGAAATATAATAAACTCATCCCACCCCACTTGGCATGAAAGGCTCCAAGGAAGCAGGGTAATGAAAACAATTAAGGCTAAAAATAGAAAAACCAAAATGAAGTAAAAACAAGGAAGTAGATAAATCAAACCAATTCAAGGGCCTTTGAAAAAAATAAAGTTGATAGTCAACTGACTAAATTAAAAAGGAAAGAAAATATATTCTAATAATCTGGGAGTATAAATGACAATCTAAAAACCAATTAAAAAAACCAACAACAACACTGTTTAAGTTGTGTGCTTAGCCAGAGCCTACCAATCAAGTAAAGATGTTAAGAAGCAAGATTTACTTGTTAAAAATAAAAATTCTTGGGGATGCTGGGATAGAGCTGGGGTTGAGTGCTTGCCTCACAATCACAAGGTCCAGGGTTCGATTCCTGGCCCTGGCCCGTGCAAACCCATAGGCTGAACTGTGGCACAACTGGTACCCACTGGGATGGCTCAGTGAAGAAGGTTCTCGCCTCCCATGCGGGAGGCCCCTAGTTCAGTTCCTGTCCCGCGTGGCCCCACACACATCTGTGTGGAATGAAACCATGTCACAACGAATGATGTACGGCTATGGAGGCTGCTCTGGGCCCTCCCCCTTCTCTCTCTCTCACCTCTTCTCAAACCATGAAATAAAACTTAAAAAAAAAAAAAAAATTCTCAAAGTGACACAATCAGAGAAAAAACAAAATAACGGCTATGAGGTGAAAAAGAAAAACAAGCAAAGAATCACCCCCCAAGTCTCCTAATTCGATGTATATTTTTTCAACCACATCTTTCAAAGAGCAAATAATCCCTGTTACAAGACCCCTAAGAGGGGATGCACTTGGAGTCAAAACCAGTTACTCAGCAAGCACCACTAAAATTCTAGACCCTTGACACGAATGAACATGGACGCAAAAATTGTAACAAAATCTTCTCTAATGAAAATCAACAACCACAACAAGAAAAAAACAACAAACAAACCATGGTGGTAGCTTAGGAAAAACCCTCAGTGAACTCTAAATGAAAAGTGACCCTCTTTCTATCATCTAAATGCCAAAGTATACTTAATTTATCATTTTTCCTTCACTAAGATGACTAAACATAGGTATACAGGATTAAGAAAAATAAACAGCCCTGTGCTCTTTTCCTGTAGTGTTTCAGTCATTCTTTTTAAAATAGCTTACAAGACATCTCCCTGACTAGTTCCAACTGGTGAATTTTGCCAATAGCTATTTGTGAGATAGAAAAAAAAAATAAAAATAAAAATAATACTATCTCTGCAGTTAACTAAGCCACTTAACATACACTATTCAGAGAACTCTGTTTTATCAAATTTTAAATTAAGACAAAAATTCCTATGTCACAGGATTGTACAGGGGATTGAAGTGGAGTGTTTGGCAAAGTGCTTTGTTAGCTATGAAGTTCTATGTAAATGGAAGGAAGGTTACTGCAAATATCAAACTGCAACCATTCATCTACCTGTCCATCCATCCATCCATCTATCCATCCCCTCATCCATCCCCTCATCCATCTGCTCATCCATCTATCCACTCATCTACCCATCCATCCATCTGCTCATCTATCCATCATCTATCCATCCATCTGCTCATCCATCCCCTCATCCATCCATCTATCTGCCCATCTATCCATTCATCCATCCATGTGCTCATTAATCCATCATTTATCCATCCATCCATCTGCTCATCTACCCATTATCCATCCATCCACCCATTCATCCATCCATCTATCCATTCATCCATCCATCCACCCATCCATCTATCCATTTATCCATCCATCCACCCATCCATTCATCCATCCATGTACTCATTAATCCACCATTCATCATCCATTCATCCATTTGCTCATCCATTCATTTGCTCATCCATCCATCCATCCATCCATCCATCCATCCATCCATCCATTCTCCATCCATCCATCATCCATCCATCCATCTATCCATCCATCTGCTCATTAATCCATCATCCATCCATCCATCCATCCATCATCCATTCATCCATCCATTTGCTCATTAATCTACCTACCATCCATCCATCCATCCATCCATCCATCCATCCATCCATCCATCCATCCATCCTGTTGAGGGGAAAACACCAGGTGAGCAAAATTGGTCAAGTCCCCTGCTCTGGAGAAGCTTCCAGTCATATGGGGAGATGAACTTTACACAAGAATGTACAGACAACCCCAAACTTTGTCAAGGGCTGTGAGTGACATGGGCAAGCAGCTCTGACAGAGGGGCTATCTGACCAGGCCTGAGGGTTGCGGAAGGCCGTCCTGGGGATGTGGTGTGGGGCTAAGCTCTGGAGGGCATCCCAGTTCACAGAGCCACGGTGTGCTGAGCGCTGAGGGGGCAGCATGCTTTTCCGGGCCAGACGGGGTCCACCCTGCAGGTATACCATGGACGGTAGAGGACACCCCGCTGCCGGACATCCTGCCTCCCTTTCCCCACTTTCTGCTTATTACAGCCGTGTTTGGACCACGTTTGGGCCAATGGCCTCTTTCGCTTCTGCGTATGTCCTGGAGGTCTTTCCAAAAGTAAATACCAAATTCAGAACAGTTCCTGGGGAGCCAAGACTTGTGCAGCCCTTGTCACCGGATGCTAATGACTTTCCACACCCATGGAAGCCATGGAGCGTGTCCGCAGCATAGCACGCAGGTGCCCGTTTCTCGGTGCCCCTGCCAAGCGTCTTACTCAGCCTGGGCATTTAGTTTTGCTCGTGTAATCGGCGTGAGACAGCTCTTCCAAGCCGTTTTCATGTGAGTTTCTGTAATCGCCAAGAGGATCGTGTAGGTTTCCGTGTCGTGATTTGCTGGCTGTGTTTGCTTTCTTTTTTTAAAAAAGATTTATTTTATTGCTTTTGACAGAGACAGAGAGAGACAGAGTGAAGGGGGAGGGCCCAGAGCAGTCTCCATAGTTACACATCATCAGTTTTTGACAGTTTCATTCCACACAGGTGGGCGGGGTGGCGCAGGGTGGGAACTGGGCTGGGGGCCTCCCCCATGGGAAGCACACACCCTTGAGCCAGGAGCCAAACTGGGGTGCGAGAATCAAAGTACTAAAAAGCATCACAATGGACGAGTTCAAACATGGTTGTGAGCCGTGGAAACAGCGTCTCGATCGGTGTATTGCATCCAATGGGGAGGACTTTGAAGGTGACCGAGGTTTCAACACGGGAGAATAAACATACAATGTTTTATCCAGATGTTCCGTGTTGGGGGGGGGGGGTCCTTCCTCCCCACGGGTCAGCCAGGATCCTGGAGCACAGACTGAATGACAGGCAGGCCACCAGGAGTTTTTAAGGTACATCAACTTATTCCAGAAGTGACCGCATCATCCTCAGTAATAAAATGATCCCGTGTGGGTTACTTAGCCCTCAGATTGGAAATCATGAGAGACGTTTCAGACGAGCATGATAATTTCCCTGGTGGGTTGTTCCAGAAGGAATATCAGCGCGTGTCTACTTCCAACACTCACTACAGCCCCCCTGGGCCCTCTGGTCGGCCTGGCCCTTTAAGAGCTGAGTAGGGGGTGCACACCGCTATTTCAGGACCCGCCAGGCCTTTCCTGGTATGGCTGTGTTTTCCTGCTTCCTTCTGGCTGGGCCCACATCTCATGACAACGAAGCAAATACAGCAACAGGGCGCTCACCAGCAACAGGGACACACCAGTGGTGTCCTGAGACTTCCGGGCCAGAGTTTGGTGGCTTTCAAGAAAGGAAGTGATGGGCCAGAGCCAGGGACTGGCATGGGCCCGGTTCCACGAGGCGCTGCTTTCACTCTCTTAACCCTGCAGAGGTCAGGTCGTGTGTATCCGAGGGACCTCCCCCTTCTCTCTCTCTCACCTTCTCTCAAACAATCAAATGAATCTTTAAAATAAAATACCAGCTAGCTGGCAGGACCACAGACCACAGACAGACACAAATACAAGATGACAGCTTTTGCGAGGTCACTGGCAGAAGTCAAGCCCTGTACACATGGCAGCGAAGGGCCCCTTTTCTGCCTGCCCCGGCTAATATCCTGAACCCCAAATACCTGTGCAGCCCTGCTGGACACCTGGAAAGGTAGGAGAGCTCACCTCTGGTTCCTGAGTCATCGCTGGACCTTCTGGACGAACCCCCTGTCTAGTGCCAGCAGCCCAGAGCATGTGTTGTCACAGGTCTGAGACCCAGGGCAGCCAGACGTGGCCGCTGCTACACACCTGCCCTTGACATTCACGGGAATGAAAGCGAAAGTCCCACGGTTGTGGGGGGAAGCCCACGGAGTCCTGATGACTCAGGCTGCGCCATGATTTCATTTTCTCTTCCGATTCCACACACAAGGGCCAAAGCAAAGCAAATCAGCGTGGTCCTGATTTGGCTTCTCAGTCACCGAACATGCTGATCACATCCACTCTCTGTGGCTGTCTTGGCGAATGGAGCACCTGTCACCCCGTAGTGAAGCTCACATGGACACAGACACTGTTTCTGCTACGACCTGAAGCCAAGTCCGGCTCATGCTCCTGGGTCCACATTGGAATCACCTGGGGAATTTGTAAAACTACTCAGGCGAGGTCCACCCAAGAGATTCCAATGTAGGGTGTGGGCCGAGCGTTGGGATTTTTAAAAAACTCGCAGGAAATTCCACGGTATGGTGATACCGTGGAATCCGAACGCCCCAAGACTCAAACTACTTGGAATCCGAATGCAAAAATCAAGCACATTTTGCCTCGGAATCCGAATGCCCACTTGTCTTGGAACTCGAACGCTTTGGAACTTGGACGTTTTGGAACTCAAACAGGGTTCTGGGATGGATTAAGTTCAAATTCCAAGGCCTCCCTGTAGAGAAAAAGTGTGAGAACCATTGATCTATGGGACAGAGCTGGGGGTGGGCCAGTTCTGGAGAGACATGGGTTTGAGTCTGAATATCACTGTTTAGTGTTTCCTATCCTTGGACAAGTGACGGAATATCGCCAAACGCCAATATTTTTCATCGGTCAAACAGATTATGTTCCCTGGAGTTCTTACCAGGCTGTTGTAAAGATCAAATATGATAAGAAAATGCTGGGAAACATCCCAAGCACCGTATAAATTTAAGGGTAAGATGACCACTATTTCCTTTGCAATGTGTGGCTACTATTAAATATTTATTGAGCTCTTACTATGTGCCAGTCCACAGTGGATACGTATCTCTGCTGTGTAAGTGAGAAGAAGGCAACCGAGGCTCAGAGAGAGTCTCTACAAACTAGAAAAGCAGCAAAAACTAAGGGGAAGGTACAAAGGAAATAGCAATAAACACAAGACAAAAAGATGGAAGGGATAAAACCCATAGGACAGGTCCCATACACAAATAAACTCATTCCGAACTGTGACTTGAAATGTGACTTGAGTCGATTCCTCAACTTCTGGAGGGGATTAAAAGCTGAGGGCTGTTTATAAGAAACACACTTAAGACAGAGACAAAAATACCCCTCTTTTAAAAATTTATTTATTGGTTTTGACAGAGACAGAGAGAAGGGGGAGGGCCCAGAGCAGTCTCCATAGTTGTACATCATCAGTTTTCCACATGGTTTCGTTCCACACAGGTGGATGGAGGCTGTGCAGGATGGGAACTGAGCTGGGGGCCTCCCACATGGGAGGCACGTGCCCTAGATCCAGTGGCCAAACTGGGGTGGGTGCGAGAACTGAACTGGGGGCCTCCCACCTGAGAAGCACACCCCAGTTCAGCATATGGGTCCACACGGGCCGGGGCCGGGATTCGATCCTTAGTCCCGCAGGCTGCAAAGTGAGTGCTCAACTCACTGAGTCATCCTGGCCTCCCTGACAAAAATAAATAAGTAAATAAACAACCAAAACTAAAGGTCTGGGAAAACCCATACAAGGTTGATGTAGCGAAAATGAGGGGCAGCGTGGCTGTATGAAGAGCAGACACACCCAATGTAAGGCCAGAAACATTACAGAACATGCTGTTAATCAATGACTGAATCAAAGAGGAAGTCATTACTGGGACGCATGCAGTGAGTGAAGGTGACATTAAGAGGGCAAATGATAGCATGACAGGCCTATGTCAAGAAATAAGAAAAATCCCAGATCAACAACCTAACATTACCTCTTATGGAACTAGAAAAAGAAGAAACGAAATCCAAAGTCAGAAGAAGGAAGGAAATAATAAAACTTAGAGCAGAAGTAAATGAAATAGAGAACAACCAAAAATACTAATGCAACAAAGAGGAAAAAAAGGTAGAAATATCAACAGGATAAAGCAGTGTTTGATATCAGGAAAATAAGTATTTGTGGGTCATAAAGCCATAAAACCAGTTATATCAAGCAAAAAGTCACGTAATCCTATGAGAAGTGTGTACAAATCAGTAGAAGTGGGAAATACATATACGTACTTATGCACATACATATGTACAAGGGCTGTCTGGAAAAAACCCAGCCATAAGTGCTTCTATTTTTCATATGACATGGCTGGATACTTCCCTGACAGCCCTCGTATGTATGAAAGTGTGTGTGTTTCAGGTTCTGATAAATAAAGTAGCGCATAGATAGCACCTAAAGAACTTAAATGTTGCAACTGACAAGCTAAAATTTGGGGAGAAAAGACTGAAATAAATATTCAACTCAAGAAATTTCGGGGAAGCCGGGATGGCTCAGCAGGTTGAGTGCTTACTTTGTAGCCCTGGGGACTGAGGATCGAATCCTGGCCCTGGCCCGTGTGGACACATGTGCTGAACTGGGGTGTGCTTCTCATGCAGGAGGCCCCCAGTTTAGTTCCTGCCCCATGTGGCCCTCGCCCACCTGTGTGAATGAAACCATGTCACCACTAATGATGTGCAACCATGGAGACTGTTCTGGGCCCTCCCCCTTCTCTCTGTCTTATTTTCTCAAACAATAAAATAAAATCTTAAAAGAAAAAAGCAATAAAAACACAAAATTACAGATCAATTCCGTTTTAAAAATAGATGGGAAAATTGTAAATAGAATATCGGTAGATTAAATCCAACAGCAAAAATGCCAACTGGCATTTATTCCCAGAAATTAAAACTATGGTCAACATCTATCATCTTTACTCATTAGATCAACAAATTAAAGTAGAAAAGCCACATAAACATATTCATAGCTGCCAAATGGAATTTGATAAACTTCAGCAACCTCTCCTAGTGAAGGCTCTAAGCAACAAAACAAAACAAAACAAAAACAACAAACAAACAAAAAACCCCACAAAAAAACAAAACACGGGAACCACCTAAATCTAACGACAGTCTATTTACCAAAAATCTACAGCAAGTGCCCATAATTGCTGAACCCAAGACCTTTAAAATCAGGAACAAGAGCGATACATCTGCTATTCTCATGATGATTCAATTTTTTAAATTTCTAGTGACACAAAATGAGACAGGAAATGAAATAAAATTTAATAAGTATTAGAAAAGAGGAGCGAAACCTGTTTTTGCATTTGCACATAACTTGGTCCTAGACCTAAAAGTTTCAGAGAACTCTTGGAGACACTATTAGAATGAATGACAAGTTGGTCAGGAGACTGGATAAAAGATAAATAAACTAAAGAGCTTTTTTTTCCTCTAGACTAGAAACATCAGGGTGGCAATGAAAATGGAAAAGAACTATCTATACTTCATTCAAATAAGGGCAAAACCAATGGTGAAAACACAAATAAACAGAACAGACCTGGGATGACTATGGAGAAAATGATACAATGATATCATTAAATAACATCAGTGAGTGCTGATAGAGTCGCCATGGGGAACGCACGCAACGGAAGAGCCAACAGCTAAGAGCAGTCAAGGGATTTTTGAAAAACACGAATAATGAGTAGAAAACTTGCATGAATGGGTTGGGAGGCATCAATGAAAGACCAGTAATTGACAGAGTACGGTATCTGTCCCCAAACAAATTAATACACAGTCTCTACTGGGGAAATTTACAATGGTGACATTCCAGTTCACAGGGAAAAGGAAGCTTTATTTTAAAAATTGTTCTGGAGGGGAGGCTGGGATAGCTCAGTGGTCGAGTGCTTTGCTCGCCATTACGAGGTCCAGGGTTTGATTCCTGGCCCCAGCCCGTGCAAACCCATAGGCTGAGCTGTGGTGCAACTGGTAACCACTGGGATGGCTCAGTGAAGGTTCTCACCTCCCACGTGGGAGGCCCCCAGTTCAGTTCCCACCCTGTGTGGCCCCACATCCACCTGTGTGGGATGAAACCATGTCACCACTCATGATGTACAACTATGGAGACTGCTCTGCCCTGCCCACTTCTCTTAAAGAATAAAATAAAATAAAAAAAAGCCCTTCTAAGTGAGAAAAGGCGAACAACCCTTTAGAAAAATAATCCATAAACAGTTATAGGCAACATATAGTAAGGGGCAGATGCAAATAGCTCACAGAAATAGGAAAAGATGCTCAATATTGTTCATAATAAAAATGTGGGCATTATAACAAGAAAATACCCTTTTCACCCATCGGACTGATTAGAATAAAGGCTCCTGGTTATCCAGTGCTGAACAAGGTGAGGGGAATAGAAATTTCCACCTGTTTCTCATGAAGGAGTGAATCCCCACAGCATGTAGGGCTCTGATCTCCATAAGCAAGGAGCCCAGAAAACCAGGATTTGTGACAAGAAAGCAAAACCACGTAATAACACAAATGTCCACTCATAGGAGAAGGACTGAGTCAATGAGAGGCATTCACTACAGACTTCAGACCGGCCTTTGAAAGAATTTGTTGCAGCCACGGGGACCAGTGTAGCGGGAGTCCTGAATGGAATGCGAAATTTTAAAAGCCCAGCTGAGGATAACGTAAAGAAGGCTGCTTTTGTTATGAAAGCGGGAAAGTACAATTGACCATGTAAATGTTCTTTATTTTTACTGAGATATACTTGACACGCAACATTGTAGATGTAAGGTATACAATGTGTCAAGTTGATACCTTCCACGTTGCAAGATGCCAACACCTCCATCATGTCACCTAATTGTTGTTTTTATTTTTTTGTGGTGAGAACATTTAAGATCTATCTACTGTCTTAGCAACTGTCAAGTATATACTACAGTGTTATTATCTGTACTAACAATGCTATAGAGTAACTCTCTGGAATTCACTCATCTTTGAACCGAAGTTGTAACTTTTGACCAACATCTCATTCACCCCAACCCCAGCCCCTGGCAAACCATCTACTCTGTTTCTATGAGTGATTTTTGTTTAGATACCACATCTACGAGAGGGGACCCCCAAAACACCGGAGTGATCTTCTGGGGGGCGGGTCCCGGGTAGGACAGGTGTCCCTCACGAGGGGAGGGTTCTAGGAGCCCATCTGCATCCGTGGACCCGCTGGCGTGGGTGTGAGAGGCTGCGATCGGCTCCAGTGAATGGTGTTTGGAGATGAGGTCCACACATTTTTCCATGTCATGACGGGTGATTGACACGTGACAACGCCCCTGCCCACACCGCGCTGAGTGCTCAGCAGTTTCTGCCCCAACACGGCCTGACCCCCGTGCCCCACCCCCCTAGTCACCCGATCTCACCCCAAGCGATTTTTTTGTTTGTTTGTTTCCCCAGATGAAAAAGTCCTCCAAGGGAAACATTTAGCTGATGTAGAAGAGATGAAAAAAAGAAAAATAAAAAGACAGAAGCACAAAAAGGCATCAAATCAAAGAGTTCAGAAACGATTATGAGACGTGGAAAAAGCATCTCCATAGGTGTGTTGCATCCAACGGAGAGGACTTCGAAGGTGACTGACATTTAAACATGTCAGAATAAATAGACAATTTTTTTCATACGCAAGTTTGGATTTTTGGGGTCCCCTCTCGTGAGACCACACGGTGTGACTTATTTCTCTTAGCTAATGCTCTTACATGTCTTTCTTTATGGCTGAAAGCCACACCATGGTGTATTCCTCCCCCCTCTTCCTCATCCATCCATCCATCCACCATCCATCCACCATCCACCCATCCATCCACCATCTGTCCATCCATCCATCCATCTGCCATCCATCCATCCATCCGTCCATCCATCCATTCATCTGCCATCCATCCATCCATCCATCCGCCATCCATCCATTCATCTGCCATCCATCCATCTGTCTGTCTGTCTGTCCATCCATCCCATCTGTCCATCCACCATCCATCCATCCATCTGCCATCCATCCATCCATCCATCCATCCATCTGCCATCCATCCATTCATCCATCCATCCATCCATTCATCTGCCATCCATCCATCTGTCCGTCTGTCTGTCCATCCATCCCATCTGTCCATCCACCATCCATCCATCCATCCATCCGTCCATCCATCTGCCATCCGTCCATCCATTCATCCATCTATCTGCCCATCC
>PVKE010004913.1:0-61788 GCA_004027555.1 Craseonycteris thonglongyai
CCCCTTTTTCCTCTAACCTTTGTGTGTTGTTCTGCGTTGTGTGGTTCTCTCAGTTGAGGGTGCTTCTCAGGGTTTCCCCTGTGGGTTCCTTTTTGTTCGTAAGTCCCTTCCCAGGTAGATGTCTGGGTTCTCCTCTCATGCCGCCATCTTGCTCCAAACCCTAAGCCTGTGTTTTAACTGTAAAATTAGGGGGTCGTCTTATATGCCCGGTCGTCTTATACGCCGGAAAATACGGTAATCATTTTATATCATAAGGAGTTATAGAATATAGAAGTCATCAAATATAAGGCAATGAAAAACATACAAAATTATAATAAAGACTAAACACTTGTCAGTTGTTTTGTAGATTTCTCCTGAATTCATAAATCTGTGTAGCCAAAAACATCAAAAAACCTTTACTTGATACCAGACACAAATTCACTTTTGCCATCTTATTTCCTTTTCCACCTTTTCTGCTCTCCTATTACTCAATCAGAATGTAAATCTACATAAATAACATATTCTTATGAAGATGAAAAATGAGGAAGCCAAAGTTTATCCGTATTTTTGCGCAACTGCTTTACTTTACAATTTTATTTAGACCTCAGGCAATAAAATGAGTTGCAATGTCATGAATAAGATATATAATCATAAATGCTTTTAATAAACTGTTAAGACTTTTGCAAAGAGGAAAACAGGAGCTACTGAATTATCTACTTTGTACAGGGTTGTTGTTTTTGTTTTGTAGTTTTTTGTTGTTTGTTTTGTTTGTTTGGTTTTTGAGTCATGTGTGTCAAATTATTTTGCTTCATGTTCCCAGAAGTGGCAGCTTGAACAGAATTGCGCTAGCATAGCTTCTACTCACATCACACTGTTTTGGCACAGCATAAATTTGAAAGCCTCCCTGTGTTTGATCTGCCCCACCTGTTTGTGTGAGCCAGAAAATGTTAGTGAGCATCTCTGCCTCTGATTTGTGTGCTAAGTACAGTGTCCAGCACATCTCAAAGCCAAAGACCAATAGGAAGTATATCTGGGATTAAGAAACTAAGATATATTAAGTCAGCTGTAGCAAATGAGGCAACAGGCTGCACCAGGGGACATCTCAAGTTACCTGGATTAAAGGGAATGGGAAGAATCTCATCATGACAGGAATTAGTGTAGGAAGAGGGTGAGAAAGCAGAGGTCTTTTCTGGATTGGGTGTTGTCAGAAACTGGGTACAATTCAGTGTTTGGGTATCTTTTTTCTAAGAGTCAAGAAGGGCAACACAAGGCTAGGGTTGTTGAAGCAACAAGTCACTTGTAAAAGCTGGGAACAGGAAGTATTTGGTAGTATTTCATGGTTATATAATCTTTCTTTTAATCTTTTTGTTTGTTTGTTTTTGTTTTCAGGCACGAGAATGGAATGATCTTCACAGTCATGGAAATTCCTCCTCAGATGTTGATATTGTATGAAATTGGTTGTGTTCATCACGGGTCTGCCATGGCCAACATGGTAGCAACGGGGTCATCCATTAGCTGACAACTCTTTGGGCTACTTCCTTTTTTTATTTTGCTTTGTTTTCATTTTCTTTCTCAGCACTTCTTTGTTAAAGAGCTGATAAAGGCAGTCTGCAGGACACTATTGTGTATTTACTGATCAGAAATCTGTGCAGGTAACATTGTCTCTACCTGAACTAAAGTTAGTCTTTCCATGTTAGAATAAACTATCATATAATTTGAATACAGTGACACAGTAACTTGTAGGATTCCAGAAAAGATCACTGGTCAACTTCAATAGAAACATTTATCAGAAAAACATGACTATTAGTCTTCATAATAAACTGAAGCCAAGAAACTTAGATGATCAAACTGTGACTATAAAACAGATCTCACAATCCAGATGAGTTGTTTTCAGGGAACTAAGTGTCTTTTTTATTTTTTTAATTGGCCTGACCATTGTCTGTTCCATATAGAAACACCAGTAAGTGCTTGCACATTCCATTTCTCAGCTAGCCAAAAGGAAATCAAAGGCTAATGTGACTGTCCGTAACAACACTGGATAATTGTAAACTGATTTGTTGGATCCCCACAGAAAAACTGATGTTTATAGAAGAAATAACATCACGGGACCACAGAATGTGTCAAGGATATAAGAAGAGCTCTTTATGGTAACAGGAGTGAGACAACCTGTAACACTCTCAGGAGAACTAATTTTCTGAGTATAGTTAAAGAGGACTAGTAAAACAACAAAATGAGTGTGACATAAAATAGTCTTACTGTCTATCTGCTTCTACTCTTCATCAAGCTATGTTTTGACTAGAGGGGTATACTGATTTCAGGAGAAGCCTTTTGTTGGCATGAGCTCAAAGTCTAATGAGATTGATAGTTAGAATTAATAATGAAGAATGTAAAGACTTAATGTGAAGGACATTATCCTTCTGTAGATTTTAGGAATCAGGGGAAAGCTGACCCATTCAGCAATGGTTAGGTTCAGATCAGTAGTTGTGTTCAGAAAAAAAATCTTGTAATAGTTTTCTGGCCTTAAGTGGCAGTTGAACAATTATGAGGGTGGGAGTAGTAAGGGAAAGTTAAAGGAGAACATACTGAGTCTCCTTTAATTGCTCAAAAGAAAACACAGAAGCATAATACTAAAGATAAGTATTATATAGAGAGGAAAAGAACAGAAATACGGGGAAAGTAGTATTACAGCTTCTTGGTTGAAAATTATCTTGGTTGGTTTGTCATCTAAACCAAGTCATGGATGCAAGTATCTGTTGTTTAAAATTTAAACAGACAATGGTAGTAAAGAGACATGAATTTTATTCTGATACCGTCACTAGTAATAGGAGAGAACATGGGCCAAGTCTGGATACTCATATCCATAGAGACAAAGGTCTGGAGAGATTTTTAAGAGCCGTATTAGCGAGATCTTAGGCCATCTGTGATTACCAATTGGCTTTACCCAAAAGAAAAGTGAACTTTCTTGTACCGTCATGATAAGAGATAGTGTTACAACTTGGACTAATGAACTCACCAAAGCTAGGGTTTACCCAAACACAGAGACTGCATGATTGTGGCTCCAAGACCATTAGAGGCTACATTTTAAAAGGATGACTTCTAGACTCCTGAGAAAGAAATTCCTGGTATACAAAATTGGAAAGAGGCTTTTATTTTTTTTATTTCAAAGGAGCAAAGAAAAGATTGATAACTACAAGTTTCTAAAGTTCTCAAAAAAAAAAGTCAAAGCTTAGAGTCACGTAGTCTGTCTTAAGTTGACTCATGCAGAGGAGGTTTTAAGGGCTTCTTCATCATACTCTTCTGGGATGGCTAGCCTCTGGAGGATTCTGGAAGCTATGCACCTCAAGGTCTTCCAAAACAATGGAAGTCCAATGAATAAAAGGGGATGATTATGTCTTTTTATGAAAAATTTTTGGTAGTATAAGGTAAGAATTGTTTCTATCCATGTCAGTGTTTTATAGGACAAAGTATATGATAAAATGAGAGATTGCCATGGAGCTTAGAATTACCTTTTATTAATGTATAAGAAGAGAGCTTGTATCATCAAGGCTTCCATAGAAAATCACAGAAGTTCGGAGCAGTGCTTTCTAATACGAGTTTTTGTAAAGGTGACTATGAACTTATCCATGCAAACTATGAACTTATCCATGCAAACTAATAAGGTAGCTATTAGCCATGCACAGCTGCTGAGAATTTGAAGTGGGGCTAGTGCAACTGAGGAACTGGATTGTTAATTTACTTAGGTTCAATTAATTCAAATTTAAGTTTAAGTAGCCACATACGGCTTAGTAGCTGCCTGCCACACTAGAGAATAGTCAATGAAGAAATCCAAAAGGTAGTTTAGGCATAAAATGAGATCTTCATTTTAAGAGAGAAAAAAAAAAAAACCAGAATCTGTCAAAGGAGACAAGGTGTAAAATAAGAAATTAGTAAATTATTATAAAAAAGACTGCAAACATACTGTGAAAACATACTTCATCAAGAAACAACAATTAATTAAAAATTTTTGCTGTCTCATGAAATCAAGAAGTTAATAGTGTATTTATTAATAGAAACCTCTTTTATGTGATCATGGGATATTTTAATTTTTTAAGGCAAAAAAACAAAAAACACATTGATTTTGTGGGGGGCATAATTAGTGCAATGATTTTCATATATCAGAATTAGAAATATCCTGTTATGTATATGTATGTATACATATATATGCATATATACTTACATATATATGCATATATATGCATACACACACATGGATAAATATACAAATTTATTTTTTGCTCTACCATTCCTGGGATATTGTCCTTCATTATTCAAAATGAAAAAAACTGTCTTAGACCTACTCTCCTACCCACCATGTTCTAGATGATGGGAACTGAAAAAAGAATGTGAGGACCAGTAGCTTCCTTCATAAGATAATGTGCAAGTTGCAAATATCAATTCTATTTCCACCTCATTGGCCAAATCCTAGATGGCCAGTTTTAGGCATAAAGAAGGATGAGAAATATTATATATTCTAGCCAGGTTTTCTGTGACCTTCTCAAACAAGTAGGGGGAGTGAGAATAGGGGATGACTTGGGTATTCTACTAGATGTAATACTTCACAGCAGGCCATTAAGAAGCACTGCTAAACAATTAATGTCCCTATATCTCTATATGCAGATATACACACATCTATTTCACCTCTTGGTGAGTGAAGTTTTCTTTTTAAGTGAATCTACTCCTCTTTTTAAAAAGTTCTTTTTTCATCTACCATGTCTTTACCTAGGCCCTTTGCTCACTAAGAAAGTATTAAAATATAGTTAAACCATAAAATGATTCATACATCATAGGTTACTCACACACAGTAAATGTTCAGCCAGATGCACAACTGAAGTAATTAAAAGAGTAGTGACAAACATTCTACATCGCTGGGTAGCATCTTGGATCCCAGTGGTAACATTAGATGTCCTACGGAGCTAAATAGACTGAGGAAACCAATGTGTTTGTGGGTAATGTGAGGATCCAAAACTAGCTTGACTCTCTAGTGTTCCAATACCCAGGCCAATAGTCTAAGTACCACATTACGAAAGCAGAACTTCACCCTCTGAGAAAAGTTATATATTTTGCAAGTGAATTTCCAAAATAAAAACTACGGGAATACCGCTTTACAATTTATGTTATGTTTTTTGTTTTTGTGTTGTTTGTTAGTTTGTTTTCACTGTTACTAACAAAGAACTGTCTCCTGGAAGAGGTAAGTTTGTGAAGAACTTTGGTAGGTGACTTGAGAGAACTCATCTCTCTCCTGTGTTTTCTGTTGCCAGGGCTTGTAACAACCTTGTCACACTAGCTATTTCCATGTGCTTCTTCTAAACCTTGCCTGTTGAAGGGCTGGCAGGAAGAGTGTTGCATCTTAGTTTTACCATATTTTTTAATGAAACATACTAACAGAGAACCACCTAGTGACCAAGTACTGTACATATAAAATTACATAAACAACATGTAAAAAATTATACTTTATAAAACCTATAACAATAGGGTCATATTTTTTTCTATCTTGTTCACTGTTTATCACAGGTCCTAGAATACTGCCTGGCCCATACTAATAATTCAAATTATATTGAATGAATGCCAGAAAATTCTAACATAAATCTGAACTCATGAATGGAGGTGGGTCCTCTTTCTTAGGCTGAACAATTTCTATGAAATACACTTTGATGAAGGCAGAGGACAAAGGTGGAGAAGTTCAGAAGTGGTACAGTTGGGTGTGGGTAGAAAGGAATGGTGTCAAGGACATTGGAATAGTAACTGCTCCATAGTGAACTACTCCAAACTTCCAGTCTGTGATGTAAAGTGTAGCTGGCATGATGTTCACATCTATTTCTGTAAAATGAACAACAATCCTAGCCAGGGCCTTTCAAGAGCTCTCAAATCTGGATCTCCTCCATTTTCTGAATTATTTACTATTAAAAAGGTCAAAAAGCCATCAATACAGTTTAAATGTGTTACATGTAACATGGTTAAACTTAAAATAATGCACTTGGCAAATACGTATTTACAATATCACACTTGGGTTCTTATGCCTCATTTGAGAATAAACACAACAATGTACATCTAGGGTCTGTCTTGAGTATGATGCTATGCCTCAGGCAGACCCTGCCCCTGGCAAACTCTGAATACCAGCTCCTCTTCTGATGCCTTCCCTGATGCTCTGGCAGACTTGGGTGCACCTTCATACCTATCATACCCAAATCATTTTCATTTATATACCCTCCTCAGTATTCATATGTTGGCACCTATTCCTCAATGTGATAGTTTTTGGAGGTGGGGTCTTTGGGGGGCTGATTAGGTCACGAGGGTCGAACCTTCATGAATGGAATTAGTGCCCTTACAAAAGACGTCCCAGAAAGCTCCCTTGTTCCTTCCGCCATTTGAGGTCACAGTCAAAAGACGCACAGAACAGTCTACAGTCCAGACGATGGCTTTCCCCAGAACCCAGCCCTGATGGCACCCTGACCTTAGACTTGAGGTCTCCAGAACTACGGGAAATGAGTTCCTGTTGTTTATAAACTACCCAAACTGTCATAGTTTGTTGTAACAGCCCAAACAGACTAAGACAAACACAGAAACAATAAGCAATATAAACTGTTCATCTTGCTTTAAAAGAAAAATTACCTAATGAATGAATAAGTGAATGAATCTTGGTCTCCTGTTCATTTTCCTCCCCCTTATTTTCATCAGTTCCATTTAAATTTTTCAAAAGAAGATAATGCCTATGACTTCATTTTTCAGAATAGTTTTCTACCTAAACTTCTGCCTCTATTTAAATACTCATTGATGTAATCAGAACCACTTTAGGTGAATCCCGCAAACTGAATCTTTAAAAGATGTTTGTCACATTTACCCAATGGGTCAGAATGGCCCTTTCACAGAATCAAGTGATCCCAGCAATAATTTCTTTAATACACACAAACAGACCAAGGTTTGACAATAGTTTCAAACTGAAATGTAAGTTTTATGGGTGGTATTGACTCTCTTATGAATATATTAATACTTTACATATGCATACACATATTCAAAAAGTGGTATGTTCATTAAAAAGGCTACACAAAAATGATATGGAGGGCCTGCCCCTTTGGAAATGTTGGGAATTCAGTGGACAGAGAGCCCTTTCCTATTGCCCCTATTATATCTTCTTTTTCCCTTTTGTTTCTTGATCTGTGAGACTACCCACCTCCACAGTCTTTTGAATCAAAATCATTCACATTCTGGGCTATACTTTGACTGTGGCTCATTCAGATCCTCTATTTAGGAGATGCATAATGAAAACACTGATTTTTCTTCTTGTTAATCCAGCCCTGATTTAACCACAGGTTGATTACTTAGAATTTTTGTATTCTTCCATCTCTTCTCTACTCTGAATTTTGTTGCACTTTTTTTTTTCATCAGTTTCATATGCAGTAGAGCTGAGTACCACATAGCAAAAAGTAATATGTATAATGGATCTCATGAGAAGCCTATTTCTTTTTCAATATATTAGAAAACTAGTGTACACTAAACTGGTGTACTTACTTTTTGTTTTATTTATTGACCCTGGACATGGGTTTTCCCCACCCATAAAAGAAAAAGAAGGCTGAAAAGGCTCTAGTTAAATTTAATACTCAGGATCTAAGCAGTTTGAGTAGGTATTAAATAGAACAAAAAGAGCTTTTCCTCAACTCTCCTGAATTTGTTTTTATTTTTATTCTAGTAAAAAGGTATGATCGATCTCTCCTCTGTAACACAATAATCAAATACTGCCTCAGTCAGCAGGTGAGAAAGGGAACGGTTTTTACAAAATGGCTTTATGACCAGTTCTATAAATACCTGTAGTTTATCTTCCTGGAAACTGTGTAATGTGAGACTGCCTGGCAAATACCGGCTCAGGCCAATTTCTTGATCTATGCATATGCACCTACATTAACTCTTTGTAGGGGCTTAATCCAACCCCGATGTTCCAAATTAAACTCAGTTATACCTTTTGTCTCTTTACTATGCCCAGGACTATATAAGCTACTGAAAAGTAAGTGAGATATAAACAATATGAGGTAAACAGGATTTTAGAATTTGTTGTAACTTTTAGAATAGATGAGCTTTCTAGTTATAATTAGAGTCATTATTTATAAATGCTAACTAATTAATATGCTTATATCTCTATTTCTTGGTTAATCAAGTTTAGGCAATAAATACTGAATCTCCACTTTGAAAAACAAAGAATTAGCTCATTAGCATCCCCCTAAATTCCATTCTTCCTCTAAATTTATGAAAGTTCTATCACTGTTTCATCTCACCTCAAATATCTAAAAATTTTACTTATGTATATATGCTTTTTATTATTGACCAATTTTAGGCAGAATTCTCTAAATCCCCAGTATATAAAACAAAATGAAACAATACAAACCAAAATAACACCTTAGATACACTTCATCCTATCCTACCATTTCACATCCCAAATTCTGCCAACTCTAACATTTTTTCTACTGACAAGGTCTAGAATATTTACATTTTATTCTAAAATTGTAATTAATTTTTAAGACCATATAGGTTGATTTTTAAAATTGAAAAAAATCAATAAATGACACATTTAGTATATTATGATTATCTAAATGAAGTTCAATTTACAACCCAGCAACTTAGTGGGATGGATATACAGGAAAGGAAATATCTATTGCCCTATCTCCCCATGACACTAAACTTGTGCCATTTAAAAAAGAATATTCTAGGAGAATTGATAGTTATGTCACATTTTTAATTGCCTTAATATATTGACTATAGTTTTCTTGAAAACCACCTTACATTTTACTTGGGGTTTATAATTACCTTGCTTTTTCATTAAGCACCCACCTTTATTATATCCTTAACATGGTCATTTCTTTTTAATTAAACTATTACTGGCATGGAGTCTACATTCTCCTAAGTATGAGGCTTATCTTTCTACTAAAGCCTGAAATATTTGCTCAAGGGGCTGACTACACATTTACCTATTAACCTAGGGTTTCTTTTCCTTGTTTCTACTGTTTCTTTATCTAATTATTTTTCTCTCCCTTTGTTTTGTTTTATATTCTTTTCATTTAATTATACAAATCTTTTTTTTCAGGAAGAGTTTTAAAAAGGTACATTCTCTGAGACTCTAGAATAGATATAAAAATTTATATTTTTATATTTGACATTATGCTTACCGTCTTTAAAATTTTAGGTCTATAATTGTTGCTCCTAAGTATGTTGAAAATATGTCTGTATTGTCTTCTAATATCTAGTGTAGCTGAATCCAGATGTCAATCTCAATTTTGTTCCTTTATAATTATAGTCTCTGAAGTCACATTGAGTCTGGGAAATTCTTTGGCCATTTTTATTGCCCTGGAGTAATTTCAGTAGCATCCTTTTAACTTACATATAAAATCAGCCTGGAATAGATTATAAATTTTATAATGACCTTTGTTTGAAATTGTATATTTTTGTATTTCTGAAGGTTTATTAAGCCTATGTTAGTCATTTTTTATTTATTGTATATGGCACATAAAACCCCATCACTTGAACACTGATCTTTAGCTCTTGAAAATATTCTATTATGAAATACTATTATTAGTATTATTTCACTTCATGTTCTCTGTTATCTCTTTAATTCAAATTTCCTAAATATTAAACCTCTTGATTATATTTTTTACCTTTTCTTTTACTGTTCTATTCCCCTTTCTTATTTTCTGATTACCTTTATGCTGAATATTTTAGAAAAATCTTGATTTTTACCTTCATGTTTTTGAAGAAAATTTAAATTTTTTCATAAATCATATTTTAATTTTAATGAACTCATTTTTTTTCATGACAGACTTCTAGTTTCCATGGTATTATATATTCATATCTCTAAAAGAATACTAATTTTTGAAAGTTCTTTCTAGTCTGAACTTTTATTTTCTGTCAGCTTAGTCATGTTTTTTATTCGTATAGATTCTTCAATTTTTGTACCGGTTTTCTCAAATAATATCTGCCATAATTTGGATGTCCATTCTTATTTTAAAAATGGAGACTAAACTGACTCATGTTAGCATTGGATTGTGTTATCTGCCACTGTGTGGGTAAGTTTTCTTCTCCCGTAGACGCTCCCGCCCTCTCAACCCCTCAACCCCTCATGAGAGAAAGTTTACTAGAAGCTCTGCTTACACAGTCAAGCACGTCAACTGGTAATATTTACTTTGTAGCACATGACTGGAAAGCAAAAAGGTGGACGGTCATCCATAATGCTAGAATGTGCTGGGTTTGCTCAGAAACACCCATAACGTCATAGCCCAATTCTCCCCCAAATAAAAACAATATATCCAGTGCCCTGGCTTTACCTGTAGCCAATGGCTAGACTATGAGTTACTCAGAACAGAGGCAGGAAGCATGGGGAGCTAACAAGGCTTTTAGTGAACTATTAGATGAAATAACCCTTTGTGGTCAGCCATGTACTTCCTCAATCTCTGTCCAAGGATCCTGGGTGCCTGGCTGTCTCTCCAGAGCTCTGTGCAAAAAAACCAATCCACTTCTGTTGTTTTTCTCATGGAGGCAAATTCTGGTTTTGTTTTGTTTGTTTGTTTGTTTGTTTCTTCCTCAGTTGTAACTGAAAAATCAACAGGGTTTTATGAAAAAGAAAATAAACATTCTTCTCTTGAACTACATCTTATAACTGG
Source organism: Craseonycteris thonglongyai (assembly GCA_004027555.1). Taxonomy (NCBI): domain Eukaryota; kingdom Metazoa; phylum Chordata; class Mammalia; order Chiroptera; family Craseonycteridae; genus Craseonycteris; species Craseonycteris thonglongyai. The sequence goes on from PVKE010004913.1 coordinate 10,659, forward strand.
ATAATGACACTACTAGCTGGGGGAAAAATCCCTTTTATAAGAAAAATGTTTTCTTTTAAAATAATTTTGTGAAATGCTATATTAAATAAATGTAGGAGGCTGCTTTACTGAAGTATGCTTCAGAGTCTTAGACAAATCATTTCCAAGGTCAGTTTCCAAAAACAAAATATGCTATGGTAATATAAGAAACCCTCGTATTCTTATATGCAACGTTTAGAGAGCCAAAAAAATTAAAATGATGTTCAAGAAGCCAAAGATAATAAGTTAACAAACTAAAATGCAGCATCAGATCTTGAACAAGAAATCTCAAATATGAAAAATACAGAACTAAATAAAATTAGTAAACATTATAGAACTTTGAGAAACATTTTTCACTAAATCCCAATTCAATTAAGTTTTATCAATCCTTTGTTTTACTAACTACATACAGTAATAGAAATATTTTATATTCAGTCCCCTTTGTTCCATTAAAGAAAAAAGAACTAAATGACAATATAAATAACCTCAGGTGACTTGGGGTTTGTTTTAAATAATAATACAAACTTCGGGATTCTATTTAAACTCTCCATACTTTTCTGAGTTACTGTGAAAATAGTTTCCTTATGAGATTTCTGTTTAGATGGGAAATTCAGTGAGAAAACCTGTTTGACAGTATTTCAACATTTCTAGCTCCCACTTTGCTTATTATCTGAAAACGTTCAGGGATCAACAATACAAAAAAAAAAAAAAGTAGGGGTAATGGAATTTTGCTTTAACTTTTTTGAAGTTATGAAAGGTTTTGACTCAAGACAACATTTGGAGAAAAGGTTGAAACCTACTTTAGCTTATGTGTTTATCTCTTATTGATCCACTTGGTCAAAAACAAACCAAGTAGCAATAAACACATAAAACTGACCGTTTTTTAAATTAAAGTTAAATAAAATACTTAAATAAAATTAAACTGTGATACTAGACTCTTAACATATATGCCAAATCTGTTGAAAACATCATAGTTACAGTTTGATATATATTTATTTGAAATCAGATAATTACTGGATTTAATTTATTGTGATCGATAAATGATAAACTTCTCTGTACATAAAGTTATTGGCAGCATCAGTGTTTTTGATGATCTTATGTTTGTATGTACTACTAGACAAGCACCACTATTTTTAACAACATATTAAAAGTATTTGACAGAAGACGCTATATTGAGTAATTTCATCACTCTCTCCACAAAAAAGCACAAAAATACTCTAAACTTTAAAAAACTTTTTGACTTTGGATATGAAAATTTTAAAAGACTAACTTGGAAGAATTGAAAAACAAGATAAACGGCAACATTATGAACAGTGACTGCCAACCTGAAAGTACACAGGGCAGTGTTACTGTGCTCTGCCTTCTAAACATCAGGCCCAACCCCCAACATCTCCTACATCCCTAGCCCAGCTCTCCTTCCAACCCCCAAATGGTGCTTTGTGTTCTTGTTTCTTTGAGTACTTTTATAGTACTTCTGGTGTCTTAGGATGCTTTTATATATTTTACATCTTTTAGAGAGTGTGGAGCAAGCATCACTTATCCCCAAATTGCAGATGCCTCTTGTATGGCAGAGTACATTTTTGAATTCAGAAAAATCATCATGTACTCATGACAGAGCCAGGTTTGGCATGAAGGTGCCTGGATCATTACACTTTCCACATGGCTTCAGCTGCTTTAAATAGCTTTGATGTCTACATTCTATTGTCTTTTTAATATGCTGATTCCCTATTTTCCACTTTTGAAAAGCAGCATGATTTACTGAATATGCTTCCTTAAAGACTTTAGGGAGAAAAGCATCTTGTTTTATTCAAGTTGTACTGCACAGTATTTTGGAACACAGGCTGCAGGGTAAAGAAGAATCTATTACCAAGCTCCTGTAATACGACAGGAATACACAAATAATGCATGAAGAAGATGACTACAATGCTGGGCACATGGCAAGTATTCAGCAAATAGTAGTTGTTATCATTATTTATGAATTCTGTTTCCACATCTACTCCTCATAAAAAACAAGCTAAAAGCCTTCATCTTAAACATGAAGAAATTGAGAGAGACATAGTTAAAGTAATGTATGACAGGCTTCAGTAGAAGTTTCAGCATTTGGGCTTTATAAGTCAAGGACCAAGCTCTTTCGTAAATGGAGGGGGTTCCAGGGAATATCAATTTTCCGACCTCACTGTGACTGAGAATCACCTGAGGAACTTTAAACATTTTTCTTTAAGATTCAGTATACACATAAGGTGTAGCCAAAATACCAGCTGAAACCTTGTTTTCAGACTTCTGGCCTCCAGAACTGTGACAAAATAAATTTTTGTTGTTCTAAGCCACCTAGTTTGTGATGGTGTGATATGGGAGCCCTAGAACACTGATACACCATCTCATATGTGACTCAGACATACTAAGTGCTCAATAAATACGAACTATTATCAATTATTTTAGGACATAGCTGAACTCTGTACGAATAAAGGCACAAGTCTTTTACTTAAGTCTAGTCATACTGGAGTTACAACTTTCCTAAGTAGGTTCCAGTAAACAATTATGCGTAGCATACTTACCATGTGTCAAGTATTATACACAATGTTGAGAACATAAAGATAAATATGGTAGCTCCTGACTCACAGACTTCTGTGGAGAACAGACACAAAACCACAGAATTGTTTAACTGCAGAGGCAGGCACAAGATGGGCTGGGGGAGGAGAGGAAGGCCACCTGACCCAGCTTGAGAGGGAAAAAGGATTAGAAAGAGGGCACTAGGAAGATATGAGGCGATCTTATCAGAACTGAGACTAATACTTTATCCTTGAAAGGTTAGATCACAGAAATGAGTGTCAAAAGGGCTCTGGTGAAGTATCTATAAATAAGAATGTTATATAACATTTATTTAGGAAGGGGGGTCCATGCATTGCAAACTACCCATTCTATTCTAAAGATATAAGTGTTGACTTCATTCTAAAGAAACCAATTGCAATTTGGGATTTTGCTATAATATGTTTTGAGTACTGTTCTTCCTGTATCTATCTCCAAAGTCCAAATTCCTACAATATACCTAACATGAATATTTATGAGCTAGATTACAAATGGGTTTCTTGATAAGGCTCATGAACACATTTTCCACTATGAACTGAGTCCCTTCATTCAAATATATTTATTGAACCCTACTATGTTTCAGCCATTATTACTTCAGAGTATAATTTTTAGTACACATTACAAGTACTAAATAATTAACGATACATTTTTTCCTAGGTGAGACTATTAAATATTTAATTTCCTGATTAAGATTATGGGATCTAGAATATTAGATAAATTTATAAGACTAATTATAAAATATGGTACATAAAGGAATTTGAAATCTTGTACACTGAATTTCTTTTCAATATAAGAGACTTAGGTTACACAGCAAATAGTAGGTAGATAAGTACTAGAAAGGAGAAAGATAAAAATGTATCAGCAAAAAAAAAAATAATAATACAGCTATTTTCAAGAGCTGCAGAGAGTGCTGGGTTTCTGATATATAATAGTAAGGCATCAGAGAAGTTCATTTCCTGGATACCCTGCTCATTCTATGATTCTCTCTGAAATATTAAATGAAGGAACAGATAAACTGAAAGGCTAAATTAGCATGAAAAGAATCATGATGCTACTACCATGCTGAAAATACGGTCCATATTTAATAAGAACCAAACCTTCAGGAGGAAATGTTCTTCACATCCCTACCATGGAAATGACAACTTTCTGCAAACGCTTCACAATGTACTCACAGGAAAAAGAACCAAGCCCAGTGACAAGTTAAATTCTCAGTCAGTAGATGAGAAAACTAAGGTTAATACAACCAAAATTAGCCCAACCAACAAAATTTACTTGGACTAATAATAATCTATTCCTACCTGCAAACTTATAGCAGAATTAATTCCAAGAGGATCAAATACTTAAAGTATTAAAATATTAAAATGCTAGAGGATGACATAGGTGAATTTAAAGAAAACAATCTTTAGATTGGAATAATTTTCTATTATATTTTATAAACTAGAAATCATAGATAAATGCATTTCACTATATAAGCATTGAAAATTTACTTATTTTTCAAATGGCCAGATATATAAATAATCATTTAAACTCACTATTAATCAGGAAAAAATTAACTTAAAACCAAAAGTAAGATATCACTACATTAAAAAGGCATAAGTAAAAAAGCTTGACAATAAGTTGTGGATGTGGACTTATTAGACTTCTCATACATTGCCAGTGAGATTGTAAATTTGTACAGCTATTCTGGAAAACTCTGTGCTATTATCCTATATATTTGATCAAACACATATCCTTTGACCAAAAAATTCCACATGAAGTATGGAAGTATGCAACAATGATGTGTGCAGGAATGTGCTAGTGATGTGCATTATTTTTAATATCTCCAAACTGAAAATAACAGAAAAGTTCATTGTGTGTATGTATGTATGTATGTATGTATGTATGTGTGTGTGTGTGTGTGTGTGTGTGTGTGTATATATATATATATATCAGTTTTAGAATCTTTCAAAAAAATATTACATACCAATGAAAATGAATGAATTATAACTTCATGGGCTGGAATGGATGAATTTCAGAACTGTAATATCAACCAAATGAAACTGGACATAAATAACTGCATTTTATTCAATTCATTTCTTTAAAGTTCAAACCAAGGGAAAAGGGAGGCACTGTGTTTAAGAAAAGAAATGAGGGGGTGGAGAGTTTCTGTGGTATTCATCTGATTCTATTTCTTGACCTGGGTATTATTTACATAGATGCATTCACTTTCTCATAATTTATTGAACTGTATACTTATGATTACTGAACTCTTGTTTATGTATAGTAATCTTCCATTAAAAGGTTTTCAAAACCTTCCTCAACATAAACATATTACAGGGAATAAGACAGGTAGTAAAAGCGACTATTATGTACTGAACTGTGTCCCCCCCAAAAAAAAAAAAATTTGTATGTTGAAGCTCTATCCCTAGGACTCTGTTTGCAGATAGGGCCTTTAAAGAGGTAATTTGAGTTAAATGAGCCCATCAGAGTGGATTCCTGACCCAATCTGATTCTCATTCTTATAATAAGAGGTTTATCAGGGATACGAATCAACAGAGAAGAGGCCGTATGAGGACATAGTGAGCAGCTGTGGGAGCCAAGGAGAGGTCTCAAGAGAAATCAAACCTGCCATTATCTCGATTGTGTACTTCCAGCCTTCACAACCATGGGAAAATAAATTTATGTTTTTAAAGACAGCCAGTCTGTAATATTTTGCTGTGGCAGCCCTAGGAAACTCATACAATAACCAAGGGGGGGAAAAATCATATACTACAAAAAGCATGAGTATTCCTAATGTTTTAGACATGTACAAACAGATAAATAGTATACACAGATATATTATATCTGGATCCAAAAAGAAAGATTTATTTGACATGAACTCTAAGAAGCAATGTTGTATCTACAGAGATAAGCTCCCCATGGTCAACTGAGGACCCAAATTTTATGAATAATGAGACTCTAGTATTTAACTACCAGAAAGAATCACCTTCTGAACTAACTTACTAGACTACTATCTTGTTTATGGGGGCTGAGTCAACTATTATAAGGGAATTCCTAGTTTCATCTTTCAGTCAACAGACTTAAACCTGCCTCATCCAATCAGAACTGCTCAATATCAACCAATCAGAACGCATAATACTGACTGATCACTACTATGTAATTCATGTATCTCATTTACATAAAACAAATGTAATTGGGAACCTAGGCAAAAGCTTTCTGTATAAAAGACAGCCTCCCTTTTGTTTCAGTGGAGCACACTTTCAACTTCTACCTTGAGGCTGTGTCTCCCCCAGTTCATAAACCGTTTGTCTGAATAAAGTCTCCTTTTTCTCTCCAGCACCTTTGAGATTTAGTTACATGTACCGGTATACAATGAAAACTGAAATAGACAATATTAGCTAAGGATAACATTCTTAAGAGAAGAAAATATATTAAATATTGGTAATAATAAAATAAACACAACCACATAACATGATAAAGCACCTAGCCATGAGTGAGGCACTATTCCAAGCAGCAAACACACATTACCTACTTGAATTTCATAAGATCTCTATAATATGTATTATTTTCAATCCTATTTCATGGCTGAAAAGGCTGAGACTCTTGGAGTTAACTAAAGCTCAATATCTACTGAGTGGTAAAAGTAGAATTTCTGCCTAGGAAACCTGAAGACTATGCCCTTGACCACCTGTGTTATGCTGCATGTGTAAGTATAAACAATGAAATGCATGCCATTTTCCCTCTATCAGTTATACAAAGATTACCGGTAAAACACAAAGATGATGCCCAGTGTTGGCATTCTAATGCACTTTCATCAGGAATATTATCTGAGTTTTTCAGAGGGCAATTTAACAATTTAGATCAGGTTCTTTTTCTAATCACATAGACAAGGAGCAATGTAAGGACAAGGCAATTTATCAGTATTATTAATAACAATGAAAATGTGATATAATGTGAATATTCACCAAAAGAGAATTGACAAGATAAATTTTGACATATACCTTTATAAAAATACCTTGTATCTATTAAACATCATGTAACTGCTCTATAGTGACAAAAAAAAAAGAACAAGAAAAATGCATGACTCACTGTTTATGTGGTATCTGCTTCTTCATATTTTTCTTCTGCAAGCATCACACATTTTTCTTTCATCTTCCTTTTTACAACATAAATAGGAAAACATGAAAAATAATAATGAATGGGTTTGTCTTCGAAGGTAGTCTTCATTCATTTATTTTAAAAAGGTTTACTGAATCCTTCATATGTGCAAACACTTTTCAAGGGTTAGAGGACACAGTGCTGAGAGGGGGGAAAGAAATCCTTCTTGAACTGTCATCATTAGAGGCATTCAAGTGTTGTTGACCCTGAACAATGTTGGGGGCAGGGGCAGGGCACTAATTCCTCACTCAATTGAAAATGCTGGTGTAACTTTTGACTTTCCAAATCTTACCTACTAATAGTTGATCAGAAGCCCTACCGATAATAAAAATAGTTAATTAACAAAAATGTTGTATATGTATTAAATACTGTATTCTTACAGCATTTGTAACCTAGAAAAAATAAAACATTAAGAAAATCACAAGGAAAAGAAAATACATTTATAGTACTATTCATATTTATTAAGAACAATCTGGATAAGTAGAACTATGCGGTTCAAACTCCTGTTGTTCAGGGTCAACTGTAGAATTTGATTAACTATTTGGGACAGGTGGTTTTTATGTTAAGTAAATTCACTTTTAGTGATTGGGCAAAAAGATCTTCAACATTATTTCCATCCCCAAGTGCCTCTAAATCTGTAATTTAAAGAACACATTTCTAGTGTTAAATTTTGTTATTGTTATTCTTTGTTTTTGCTGCTCCTTGAACTTCATAGGGCAATTTGTCAGGAAAAGAAACTGAGCTATGTTTTAACTAGGGAGTTACAGCTTAAAATTGTATTTTTAAAATGCTCAAAGCTCAAAGTTGAATTAAGTCAATCATTAAAATAACAGATATGTAACTGTGGGTATATAAATACACAATCTGTCCAGAAAGTATCCAGCCATGTAATATGAAAAATAGAGGCATTTACTGAAGAAGATACAGGAAATATTGTGCATAGGACAATGACCCCTCAGTCTCCTTCAAAGTAGGCTCCTTGAGACCTCACACAGTTCTCCCAGCATCTCTTCCATTGTTCAAACACTCTGAAAATCTTTTGTTGGAATAGCCATCAGCTGCCTTCTCTTATTTTATATGTGGCAGCTACAGAGCACACATTTTCACTCAGTGGTGTCCAGTACCCACACTGACTAGTACATTGAAGCCAGCATTACTCATGCATGCACATTCCAGTCCACTCGCCTTGGCTGCCAGGTTACAGAGATGTCATGCAATCCATTCGCATTACAGTGAAAATGGCTGGATTTTTTCTGGGTAGACCTCGTGTGTGTGTATTTGTGTGTGTGTATTCCTCCCCACCCAAAAATGAGCCTCAAGAGAAAATGACTAGGTATAATAATAGAAATAGGTCCTGGGACATGCTAATAATTTTGAAGTCAATCATCTTTTAAAAGGGGCTACAGAGACCTTAGTTTAGAATTATAATAAACAATGGGATAATTGGAATATCAAAATTAATCAGCATTCACAAGGTTCTTTGACATGAATTTATCACCTTAACCTTAGTTTCTATTTCTTTCTTTTTTTCTTCTTTTTTTTTCCTTTTCCCTTTTAAAAGCTTTGACTTGTTAATGGAAGAACAAGTCTGACTGCTTCTCAATAGGTTAAACAATAGCCATTCTTCTGAATTCCTTAAAATATTTTAATACCGGTTTTTTTTTCTTTTTTTCTTTTTTAATAATATTGTTTTAAGGGATGCATTTCAATTGAAATATTGATACTCCAATAAAATGATTATTGTTGACCATTATTCAACATTGTTTGACTAAGATATAGACATACAGGTGAATATATTTCCTACATAATTTTTATTTATTCAGTCACATTCAAAATCATTTACTGGATGTTTTTCATGGGCCAAGTATTCATTTGGGTATAGAGACATGAACACAGCAGTGTCTGCCATTGTGGAGGTTTTGTTCAAATGGGAAAAACTCATAGTTGAACAAATACAATTTTGTTATACATATTTTGAACAGCCTAAGTATGACACTTTTATTGATTGATCAGCTACTATGAGCACATTACATTCATTATTTCACAATTTCTCATAAAACACTGAGCCAAGCATGATTGGGTAAAGTGTCCTTAGCCCTCAGAGAATGTCTAATCAAGGGCCTGGCCCTGTGAACTAGAAGTACAGTCATATGCTGAAAAAAAAATGGCCTAGGGCTCTCTAGGATTGTAAGTAGTAGAGTTAGAAATAATAATGCCACACATAAATAATTATGTATAGGAATGTTCATTTTATATTGTCACAGTAACTGAAATCACAGTGACTGTCTATGTCAAAAAAGTTTAACAGGGGGAAGCCAGGATGGCTCAGTGCGTTAAGTGCTCACTTTGCAGCCCCGGGGACCAAGGATTGAATCCCGGCCCTGGCCTGTGTGGACCCATATGCTGAACTGGGTAGTGCCCCCAGTTCAGTTCTCACTGGGGCAAGACCCTGGCCCAGTTCCTGCCCTGTGCAGCCCCACTCCCACCTGTGGAATGAAACTATGTAGAAAAACAAATGATATGCAACTATGGAGACTGTTTTGGGCCCTCCCCCTTCTCTCTGTCTCTGTCTCTGTATCTCTCTCTCTGTCAAAACAATAAAAATAAATCTTTTTAAAAAAAGTTTAAGGGGAAGCCGGGATGGCTCAGTGGGTTAGGTGCTCACTTTGCAGCCCCGGGGACCGAGGATCGAATCCCGGCCCCAGCCCATGTGGACCCATATGCTGAACTGGGGAGTATCCCCAGTTCAGTTCTCACCGGGGTGAAGACCCCGACCCAGATCCTGCCCTGTGCAGCCCCAATCTCACCTGTGGAATGAAACTATGTGGAAAAACAAATGATGTGCAACTGTGGAGACTGTTCTGGGCCCTTCCCCTTCTCTCTGTCTCTGTATCTCTCTCTCTGTCAAAAACAATTCCAAAAAAAAAGTTTAAATATAGAACATGATGTCAACTACAGAACACCATTTCAAGAAATATCATAAAGCTACTATAGTGAATGGGGTAGAGCTGTAATAGTTGATTTGGAGAAAATGACTGTACTGCTAAATAAGGAAAGAATGCTATACAGGCCCATTTAATGTGATCTTCACTTTTTAATTAAGCAAATAATGGCAAAAAACTATGGGTAGGTGTGTATGTTTGGGTGTGTTGTGTAATAAACTATGAGACTGAAGAAAAGGAAATATAGGAAAAAAGAAATACACGTGAGGTTGTTAACAACAGTCACCTTGCAGGTATGAGTTGAGAGGAGGGAAGAAACTAGATTGGTGGAGAACGCAGGGGTGGTGAAGGAGAATTGGAAAAACAAAAAGTACTTTAAGGGTAAATATCTGATAGTAACCAACTTCTGCCAAATCATTCACATTCTTAAATATGGGTACAGATATGTGGCTGGTACATCACAAGTGTGATGAAATATCTATTATTTTCTTTCTAACTCATGCTGCAATGTTTTATTTTGTAAATAGGTTATCTTTATGTAATGTGAAAACGATTTAGGAACTCATGTCATTGTGGAAGTGCAAATATATTAAAAGCTTGTTCCTAGTATAATCATATGAAGGGCACTTATTGATGTAACATTTCTATTACTCTCCATAGTTATAGTATCATTATTAGTCTGCTAAGTTACTTGGGTTTTCTAGTTTCCTGAGATAATCATAGAGCTTGAAAAACAAATAGGAATGTCATTTGCTGAGTTTCTCTTTTATTTCTATTTCTTCTGTAATTGCAATGATTAGAACACACAACACCAGTGCTAAATGATAGGAGTGAGGTCATGCTTCACTTGCCCACCTTTGATGACAATGCTATAGGAACACAAAGTTAAATGTGTGGATGTTGGTTTGACATAAATATCTTGATCATGTTAAGAGAGTAGTCTTGGGAAAGCTGGGATGGCTCAGCGGGTTAAGCGCTCGCTTTGAAGCCCCGGGGACCGAGGATCGAATCCCGGCCCGGCCCATGCGGACCCACATGCTGAACTGGGGTGTGCCCCCCAGTTCAGTTCTTGCCGAGACCAATGTGGGAGGCTCCTGGCCCAGTTCCTGCCCTGCACAGCCCTGTGCCAACCTGTGGAGTGAAACTATATGAAAAACTAATGTCAACTATGGAGACGGCTCTGGGCCCTCCCCCTTCTCTTTGTCTCTCTGTCTCTGTTTCTCTCTGTCAAAAATCAATAAAATAAAACTTTAAATAAAGAAAGAAAGAAAGAAAAGAAAGAAAGAGAGTAGTCTTCTGGGGAAGCCGGGATAGATCAGAGGGTTAAGTGCTCGCTTTGCAGCCCTGGGGCCTGAGGATGGAGTCCTGGCCCCAGCCGGTGTGGACCCATATGCTGACCTGGGGTGTGCTTCCCATGCGGGAGGCCCCCAGTTTGGTTCTTGCCCCCCAATTCGGTCCCTGGCTTGAGGGGGCGTGTCTCCCATGCGGGAGGCCCCAGCCCAGTTCCCGCCCTATGCAGCCCCCACCCACCTGTGTGGAATGAAACCATGTTGAAAGCTGATAACTTACAACTATGGAGAATGCTCTGGGCCTTCCCCCTTCTCTCTGTCTCTCTCTGCCTCTGACTCTCTATGTCTGTCAAAAACAATTAAAAAAAAAGAGAGAGTAGTCTTCTATTCATAGCACAGGCAGAGTTATCCAGAATGAATGTTGAATTCTAACCATTATCAATTTTTTTCCTTTGCTCTATTAACATTAGGTTTCCAAATATTAAATAATTGCAACATTTCTAGAACAAAACACACAATATTTGGATTATACATTCTTCATGTACTGCTGACATGTTCTTAATGACATATGAGTTAGGGTTTATGCAAAAGTGAGACTGACTAGTTCATCACAACTTTTGGCCTATTAAAAATGTCAGTGTTTGTGACTTACTGTATGAGAAGAAAAGCAAATATATTCCATAACTTTTTTCTGAATTACCTAATCTTCTAACTAAACTGGATGAACTGATATATTGTTTTGCTCATAAAAATGCCTGACTCTTGAGTTTGTTGTTAGCCTTTGTCATTGTTGTATTTTCTTTGACATTTCATTAATGTGATGCAGATTAATGTCACTATTCTTATATTGAAAAGACATCACCTGTTAAAGCAATAAAATCCAGTCTTTCTTGTTAAATTTTAGTATTTCTGAGTCATTTAAATTCTTTTCACTTTCCTCAAAATTTAAAATAACAACAAAAATATCCTAGGAGTCCAACAGAGTGAATAAAGTAGAGTGGTCAAATAGCCCTAGTAAAGACCAAAAAGTGCTAATCATCCTGTTTTCAATTCAAGATATTTTCTTGAGAGTTTGGCATATGTATTTCTCAGTTATCAGCATAAATTCAAAGTATAACATTTGCAGGTGTTCTTTTTAAGGAGAAAAGTGATTACCGGTATTTTAAATAGTTTTGCTCTAGCAATACAATGTTTAGTGACACATAAGAAAAACACCATAATTTTTAATAAAGACATGAACTTCTATGCTTCTCCTTTCAGACTGAGTGTGGGAATCAACACAGGACAGTGATGGGGTCAGGGTATTCAAGAGGGTAGGATGCAATTGAGTAAATCTATGTCACCTGAAGGATCAACCCCAGATCACTGAAAATGAAATTTTTTAATAAAATTTATTTCCTAGTAGCCGTTTTCACATACAAAAAATCAGATATATTAACCAGCTACATATACTATTTTAAGTTAAAAAAGAAGAAAAAAAATCTGTTGAGGGGAAGCTGGGATGGCTCAGCGGGTTAAGCACTCATTTGGCAGGCCCAGAGCCTGGGGATCGAATCCTGGCTCTGGCCTTTGTGGACCCATGTGCTGAATCGGGGTGTGCCCCCAGTTCAGTTCTTGCCAGGGCCTATGTGGGAGGCTCCCAGCCCAGTTCCTGCCCTATGCAGCCCCACACCCATCTATAGAGTGAAACTATATGGAAAACTAATGCTGTCAACTGTGGAGACTGTTCTGGGCCCTCCCCCTTTTCTCTGTCTCTTTCTGTCTCTCTCTCTGTCAAAAAAAACCCCAACAATATTCCACGTTCTGGCCACTGTGAACAGTGCTGCAATGAAAATGCGGGTACAAACATCTTTAAAGATTAAGGTTTTCAGGTTTTTTGGGTAGATGCCCAGTAGAGGGATGGCTGGGTCACCAGCATTATGAACACACTCAATAGTTTGGTGGTTACCTGAAGAGGGGGAAGGAGGGGGGAGGGAGAGTTAAGGGGGGAGGTAGGAATGGGCACCGGATATATGGTAATGGAAGGGGAGCTGATTCTGGGAGGTGGGCACATAATGCGATGCATGGGTGATGTGATGTGGACTTGTACATGTGCAAACTATCTAATTGTTACCAATCAATGTCACCCCATTAAATTTAACAATAATAAATAAATAAATAAATAAAAATAAAATCTTTAAAAAAATCTGTTGAAATTTATATTTAGATCACTTTAATTTTAAAATAGATTTAAATTACTATCTTTCATTAAGTTATTTCTAATGTCTACATGAAACTGATGAAGCACTCTCATATTGGAGTGGACTCCTTTTACCGTATTTTCCAGCGTATAAGACGACCGGGTGTATAAGACGACCCCCTAATTTTACAGTTAAAACATAGGTTTTGGCCTATATTCGCTGTATAAGACTACCCCCCCACTTCCGAGGCTATAGTCTTATACAGCGAATATAGGCCTAAACCTATGTTTTAACTGTAAAATTAGGGGGTCGTCTTATACGCCGGAAAATACGGTAATTAAGTTTTTTTTTTTCATTTATTCCCATGGTTGAAATAAATAAATACTGATATGCTTATGACTCTTAAATTTTTATTTTGCATTATAACTTTCCCCTCCCCTCTATACCATATATATATATATACACACACACACAGATATACACACACACACATACATGCATACATATATATATTCATATATCCAACTAACGTTTAAAAAGATCTCCACCTGAATATCTCACATTTATATCAAATGTTACTCTAAAATACAACCCTATCTTCCCATATATAGCACTAATTTTTATTCCCTGGTCTTCCTCACTTCTTTTCATGTTTAATGTATCATGTAATCACTTTATTCTACCAGAATGCAAAGTTTTTGGGTAATGTTCCCCCTTGTCCTTGATAACTAGATAACTTAAATGCTAGAATGTAAAGCTAAGAATACTTAAATACTATGATATAATATCAGTACATCTCATCTTATATAGTAAGGAGGTAAGAGTGGGAAGAACACTGATATTTGCTTAATGCACATACACATATTTACAACAAAATAACTCTCTGTAATAAAATAATAAAAAATCCAAATTTATACATTTTTAACTTTTTGTTTTTCAGTAAGTTGATTATACTGGCTTTCACACAAACATCCATGCTTCTTAACTTTCTATGGGCTTAGTTTCACACACTTACTGAGTATATATTCTCCAATCTAATTAGTTACCTTTTCTCAACAGAGCAGCAAGAGGAAGGTTTCCCATGGAATAAGTCATGTTTCTTCATTTACCTGATTTAAACACTTCAAGGTTTTCCAGCTGACTCCCTTTTATGTATCATCCTTTCAGTAAAAAGTCATTTATCCTGACTTTAGGGACTCTTCACAGGCTGTTTTACCCCCTCTTTCCCTACATGCCTCCCTATCTTTCTTATAGACTCTTTATAATTACCTGAGGCCTGAATATCCTTGTTGCACTATTCTTTGATCAGAGTAGGTAAGAGCTGATAAGGGTAAAATTGAATGTACATCAATAAATATTGACTAGCAAATAGCTCATTCTATTTTACCCTGATAAGTATCAGGTGAGAACTGTTACTTGGAATAACTCAAAAATTCACCAAAAAATGATGAACATTCTATCTTTCAAGTTACTACTCAATTAAGTAATGGCTGATATATATATATATATATATATATATATATATATATATATTTGAAACATTTTAGCATATTACCTGATGCATTAATTAACCATTCACTAGCTATATCAGTTAGGATAAAGTTCAGTTATTTAATGACCAAATTAAGGATCTAAATAATGTAGCACTTTTTAAAAAATGTCTTACATAAAGTCTGGAGGTTGCTCCAAGGTCTTTCAGCATTCTTCTTCCCCAGTTGAATGCCAAGATCTTGAAAATTCCTAAGAGAAAGTGATGAAAGGAGAGTAAATAGACTTATCTTCCAGATAAGTTCTTAAGAAGCTTTACTTGAAATTGTATGCAATAATTTCTTATATTTCAATATTGACTACTGACTACAAGGTATATTGGTAAATATATTCCACCACCTAAAATTTTTTCAGCTAAAAATAACTTTAAAACACTATCATTCTAATAAAAATTTAGAAGTATGTAATAGATATGACATAAAATTAATCTCATGCACATAAGTTCTAATAATTTTGAACATCACTTTATAAACATCTATATATAGCACTATATCTATGGCAAAATAGGAATATTTCCTGAGATGGAAAAACTTGGAAGAGACCGCTTCTTAAGGAAATCCAAGTATTTTATATTAAAAATTTATTACCAAAGTTCTATCATTTAGCAATTTTGAAGTTACATGGTAATTATTTAAAACTTTAAATTATTTACCTTTTCAATACTCTTACATGATTTTAAAACATCTATGTGAAGTGAAAAACTGTATTTCACATTGGCAAAGAATTCTCCTTATAATCTTATATGTGCTGATCATATATATTTAAAACTGATTATTTCTAGTATCTGTATTTTTAAGTGTATTTTACTTCTTACTTTGATCTGATATGAGTATGCCTAATGGTGTTGCGAAAAAAATTGACATTTAAAAAAATGTCTCCATTTAGTAATGTTTAAGGATCCAGCACTTCAGGCTCTGTTGTAGAAGATTATTATAATAGACTCAGTCAAGTACAGACTTAGCATGGTTTATCTGGCATCACTGGGGAAGGAGTACATTTATTTAACTTCTCAACAGTTCGCTGGCATTTTGGTGAAAAGAGGTGATGGAGGCTATTTAATTAACCTCAAATATTTCACTGGCATAAGAACCTGAATCATCTGCCAGAATCATTAGCAATTTATAAAGCGGAGTTCAGCAGCAAATGGTCATAAATTTAACCGCATGTAACCTTTCCCGTAAGTGACATCAGTCAATTGAAATTTATTATAGGGGAAATCACAGGCTTTGACATTCACACTAAATATCTAGAGCATTAAGATTCCGCCTGCCAGAACTCTAGCTATCACTTAGTAGACAAGGTAGAGAATTTTAAGATGCAGAAATGATGAATAAGAACTAAGTTGTTCCTTTGAGTGTTATCAAGAAATATGAGAGGTTCAATATTTGATAATGCTTCATTTTCTTCAATAGAACAAAGTCATAGTGTGAGACCTAGAATGCTACCCGTGACTAGTGAACAGTATCATAAAACATTGGTGAGTACATTTGGTATGGAATATAGTCTGGTGAGGAAGCTTGCTTGGCAAGTTTCCATTAGGTGCTCATGACGGATAACCTGAGAAAGCAGTCAAATTTCATTTTCTGCATCTTTACTGATAATATAAGGTTATTCTTATGTAGAGTATAATGTAATTGGTTTCAGAAACTTGATTAAATTATTGATAGCATGGCATAAGTGCAGCCCGAATGATTTTAAAATAAGAGTACATTTATTTCATAGTTTGGGGAATTTTGGAAAAATGAGGAAGGAGGACAAGCAGGTGATCATGTCTAGAATGTATTAAGGAAATTCAATGTCAGTTATTTCATGCCAACACTAATATGATTGTCTTGATTTGTTAAATTCAGTTGACTGGCAGAATGTCACATCTAGGGTGACCATTTCAGTAAATGACATGAGCTAATCATAATTGACAATCATGATTAAGTACGTTTTCCAATTAGTTTTCACTTAGTATTATAGATATAATCAGTATTTGTGGCCCAGAGTTAGTAAGTATTGAAAGACGTTAAGAATGACTCTTACAGACATCATATTGCAAAGATATAAAATTGTTTTGTAATTAACTCTTACATCCTAGTACAGTATCTGATATTCCACAAAAATAGCTAAACTTAAAAACATTGTGTATAAATATAGGTCATAATACAGTGGGTTCAAACTGCTATTTTAAAGGTCAGTTCACAGTGAATTTCCACTGGTAAGAAAGCAATAGGCAGGATTATATCTCATTTACATGCATGCAATCAATTAAAATATTATCACTTATCTACAGAAAATTATTAATTATGAGTTAGTACATCTGTTCTTGCTACATCTGGTTCTCCTGGTTTGGGCCAGCACAGCCTGACTTATACTGGGCTCTGTCATGTATGAGTAGTCAGCTAACAGGTTGACCAGAAGGTCAGCTGGAGGGTAGATGACCTTGAAGGGCCTCACTCATACCTCATACTCGACCACTTGCTATCAGCTGGCTGTATCACTTCTCCACGTGGCACGCATATTCCTGAAGGCTAGCTTGGATTCATTTACGTGGTAGATACAGGGTTCCAAGTACAGCAAACCCCAGTGAGCAAGTACTTTTCAAGTGCCTGCCTACTTGTATGTCACATTCAACAAAGCAAGGTACACTGCAAGAGCATAGAAGGTGGTGGAGGAAGTTAGTTTATATTTTTTATTTTAAATCTGCTCCAGCCCTAACAATTCATTCTTTACATTATTATGTATCTCTAAGATAGATGGGCTCTCAGGAAAAGATAAAACCTTCTATCCTTTCTGAATAGTCACATACTGAGAACAATAAATAATGATATCATACTGAAAATTCTTGATTATTTCTTCAGAGTTAAATATTTTCCAATCACACAATTTTCTAGCAGCTTTTATAAAATAAAAATAGGATATTTTGTGTAAATGTAGTTTGCTTTACGGTCCTTACCCAACCTTTCACAATTTTTGACTGAAATATACGTTAAAGTGGGGTAAAAACCAACAACCGGAATCAGCAGAGAATTTTCATGTAAGTATAAGATTAAATGAACAAAGAAATCAAATTTGGTGAATAATACATGATATGCATTTAGAATAAAATAAAACTAGCAGCATGGGGGAAAGCCTAGCAGAGCTTCTCTGCCTTTACCAAAGCCACCCACTTGTACACACACCAGAGTTTAAACAGTCTGAAAATTCAACAGCATACACCTGTTTGGGTACTACCTTTGAGGTAGTGCAGTCACCTTTTTTTTTTTTAACTATACCATCTCTTCCTCCAACTTTACCTCTTGTCTGACCATGATTTAAGAACTGAAAATCTCAGGGGAAACTAAGCAAAAAGAAGTAGAAGGGGTGGGCATAAAAAACTCATTGCACATGACCAGGGAAGAAAGAAAAGTCAGCCTATAATGATGGATTGTATTTATACAGATGATGCATTTTTTCCCAGTTTTCTTACTGGTACAGAAGATCTTCCACAGATGTCCTCTTGAAATAAAACTTTAAATAATTAGGTACTCGTAACCAGTTCTTGGACTGAAAAATTGTTTGGCCATCACTCAAGTAGGAGTAAGGGTGACAAGCCCTGATCGTAAACATCAGGATTGGGTGGCTGCCTACTCATCTAAGATTGAGTTAACTGTCTAAGTCTTGGTGTATAATGAATAAATCATCACAAACTAACCAATCAAATACATGATACATGTGTTCTCAGCTGGATCTCTCACAGCTATGAATTCTTAACGGCCTTTAGTGGTATTCAATCGTGAGCCCCTAAACTGATGCCCAACGTTCTTCATGATCTGACTCCACCTCTCCTCTCTAGACTGAGCTCCTACTACTCCTTCCATCACATGTCACTTTCCAAGGACTTGAAACTCTTATTGTAACTACAGTTATTTTTAATACTACTGTCCTATCTCCTTTATACTAGAGTTAAATGGTTAATGCTAGACTGCATTACAGTATTAGAGTACTCTGAATTCAATGATACAGTATAGTTACTTTTTACCAGAGTATGGTTTAGTTTTACCTTACTAATTAGCATCCCTTAGTCTCAGCTTGAAAAAAAAACTATTCATCATTTCTTCTAAGGCAGGTCTAGTGGTGGTGAATTCTCCCAGCTTTTGTTTGCCTGGGAGAGTTTCTCTCTCCTGAATATCTGAAGGAAGCTACCGTATTCCCAGTAAACTTTTCTTGGTTGGAAAATGTAGACTGTATATATTTCTAGAATATGTGTTAAAAACATAGAACATTGAGAACTCAATGACAATAATCATGTTTTATAGCATGTATTGTAGATTGTCCCAAAATTCACACAATAAGTAATTTTGATAGAAAACACAGGATTATAATTAAAAATTGTAATTTTTTAATTGATTAATAAAGTATACAGTATAGGGTTATGGATGGAATAGCATATCGGGTAAATGGCCTCCATGGCTGTCTTGCACTTTAGGCACAAAAAACTGGATTATCATGTCGCGATAGCAAGCACCATTAACTGTTCTTGCCTGACCAGCCGCATTTTCGAAGAATGGTCCGATGATGCCTCCAGCCCAAAATCTGCACCAAACAGTGACACATCGTAGATGCATTTGTTTGTCAACAATCACCGGTGCATTTTCTGAACCCCAAATGTGACAATTTTGTCGAATAACCAAGCCATCAAGATGAAAATGAGCCTCATCACTGAAAATGATTTTGTTTGAAAAATCAGCATCCACTTGTTGTTCCATAATCCATTCAATGAACTCTATTCACTGTGCATGGTCAGTAGGCATCAGTTCTTGAGTCAACTTAACTTTGTAAGCATAAAGATGCAAATCTTTCGTGAGAATACTCTGTAGAGAGCTTCTTGAAATGTCCAATTCTTGACCACGATGCTGAATTGATGTCCCTGGACTCTCAGCAACACTCTCACGAACTGCTTCGATGTTTTGTGTTGAAAGACTTGTTGAAGGACAGCCAGAGTGTTTAAGATCACTAATTGATCCAGTCTCCCTAAATTTTTTAATTAATCTCTTCAAAGTTGATGAAGTTAAATCACTATTCTGACCAGATTTTGTACGAAAATTGCGAACGGTAGCTGCCAAACCTTCATTATTTTTAAAATATTGCTCAACAATGAAAACACATTGATCTTTCATGTAGCACTCTATTTTTAATAACCCTGAACTGTCATCTGTCACACCGTATTTTTTTTCATTGGCAACACTTTACTGCACAAAAGAAACAAAGTTTAAATCTTGCATGAATTTTGGGACACCCTTTAGAAATGGATTATCAGTCCCCACCCTGTACTGCCAGCCTCCATGTTAACTGTGGTTAGGAGTATTGAAGGACAATGAATGACATCTCTGAACTCTCCCTGTATCTTAGTGCCTGGCTCTGCTATTCAACATCAAGCTTTCTTTAATGCTTTGGCTACAGAATTTCCTTCAAGGATTCAAAATATCCTCAACCAATATTCCTAGTTTAGAATTATGTAATCATCATTATAACTAGTGCTAGCATGGCACCAGTTCATTCATTTATCATTTGGTGATCAAAATTGGGGGGAAAGAGAGAAGGGTAGAAGGAGAAAGACCCCACAAGTTTATACTACAGGACTGAAGATAAAGGTTCTAGGAGTTTAGGAAAGAGGCATGCGCAGAGCTATAGTCTGGGAGTGATGGGGGAAGAAGGGCAGCATTTAAAAAGTCTCTTGGGACTCTATGGCAGGTCACGGTGATTGAATGATAAAAGAATAATTAGTTTTCTTTGGGAACATTTCCTTGCACACATGGTCACAACTTTACTAGGATTATATGAGCACTGTTTTTGCAAATTTCTGAGTTTTCATGATTACTTTCTTAAAAAGACTAAGCAGTGAAAACATTCAGATGTTCATAATGAAAGTCAGCATCTTGCTTTCAAATAATTCTGATACTTAAACAATATATAAATTTGTATCAACTAAAATTTTATATATTTAATATTATTTAATTAAATTAATGAAAGAAAACATCACCTTGTGGTCATCTTTAAAGCTTTCTACATATAAATATGTATCTAGCCATCATAACCTAAACCAGGGGTTCCCAACCATTTTATACTCTAGGGCGCATTCTAAAATATCAGTAGGGCGGTGGGCACCAGCTATTTCTAAGGATATTTATTACTGAACAAGAATAAAAAATAATAAACAAAAATTATTTTAAAATAATAAATTTATTGTACAAATTATATACACACAAAGAAACATATATACAAAACGTAATACAAAGTAAATAAAAAACACGTATAATAAAATCATTTAAAAAAACAAAAGAAAACATAAAAAAAACACTCTGTCAGTGTGATCTTTGGCATTGCATTTCATTGGCCAGTGCCTCGTAATTAGGAGAATATGACGACAACCCTGTTAGCAAACAATTATTAAGATGCTCATCGGTAAGTCGAGATCTATATCATTTTATTAAATTCATGTTTGAAAACAAAGATTTGCATAAATACATTGACCCAAAAAACAATTTGATTTTATATGCCACTTTTTTTAAAAATGGGAACCTTTCTTTGTCGACTATGTTCCATAAGTCCTCTGATATTAAGGATTTTAGCAAAATATCATTCTTAAGGTTCAAAATTTCTAACTCTAGTTCTTCTGCTTTCCCCTGAACAAGGTCTGCAATACATGCAGTTAGTTCTATTCCATTTATTTGGCAAGTAAAAGGATTGATACAGAAGAACACAATTGGCTCGATATTTGTAAACTGCAGAAATCTCTCTTCAAACTGTTTTTTGTAGCACTTGCAGGGTCTCAATAAATAATGACACGTTTATTTCATTGTTACTTAGCATTTTCCTCATATATGGGAAGTGCACGAGAGACTTGATATGCAGATGTGATATCAACAAAGTCAATTTCACTTTAAATGCATTTACAGAGCTTATCATTTCAGCTCTATTTTTGTCTTTCCCCTGCAACTCCAAATTGAAAGAATCTAATTTTTCCATGGTGTCAGCAAGAAAACCCAAATCCACCAGCCAGCAAGAGTCTGTGAGTTCATCATCATTTTCATTTTTATCATATATAAATGTTTTTATTTCTTCAATTAAGTTCACAAATCTTGTAAGAACTTTACCTTTACTGAGCCAACGTACTTCAGTATGCAGGATGAGATCGTGTTCTTTGTCTTCAGTATCTTCTAACAGGGCCTTGAAAAGTCAGTGTTGCAATGGAGCAGCTCAAATAGAGTTGATTATATTTGTGACTATTTTCATAACATGTTCAAAGGGCAGTATTTTACAACACAAAGCTTCCTAATGGATAATACAGTGGTAGGACATAAAGTTTGAAAATGATTCATCTTTCCTGCAAAGGGCAATAAATCTTTTGTTTTGACCAACCATTGCTGGTGCCCCATCGGTAGTTATCGCAGACAACTGATGCAAAGGCATGTTTATCGACCTGGCATATGTTCTGAAAATTTTATAAATATCCTCACGTCTCGTCTGTCCTTTCATTGATAACATTTGCAACAGCTCCTCTTTTACTGTGAAGTTACTAAATACCATTCTCACCATAACTGCCAACTGTGCAGTGTCTGATATATCTGTTGACTCGTCAAATTACAGAGAGAAGCAGTCACATATTTCCAAGTCAGTCTTTAACTGAGTTTGCAAGTCTTCTGAAATTGTGTGTATTCTTCTTGTGACTGTGTTATTTGACAACTGTAGGTCTTGTATTGCCAACATAATCTAATGCTTGTTAGAATATTCCTCAAACAAACAATCGGCAGCAGTCAGAAATGCTTCTTTTGACAATTCACCATCCTGGAAAGGTTTTTTCTTCCTTGTGAGCATGTGAGAAATTTTGAAAGAAGCAATGGTTGCCTTTTTAGATTTTTCCACATGTCTAGTGAAAACAGTCTGTTGCATAGTTAAACTTAATTTTAGTTAATTTATTCTTTTCTTTCTTACTTCAGATTTAAGTGGATAATTCGTATCAAAAGTGGTATGACTTGTCTGAAAGTGACGTTCAACATTCTGTTTTTCGGCACTGCAATACTACTGCCACACAACAGGCAAACGCATTTACCTTTTAAATTAATGAAACAGTATGATTCCTCCCAGTCTGTTAAAATTATAGGTTTGTTTTCTCTTATTTGGTCCACTCATTTTAGGACTAAAAAATAAAAATAAAAATAGTTATAGAACTACAATATCATATCAAATTGCCACCATAAAAATAGGTTACCTACCTCGCTTTTAGTTCATTTAAAATCGAATATATCAAAACACTGTGATCCTAGCTAACCGTCCAGCAACCTATCAGTCCAGCAACCGAGATCAAAATGGCAACTTGGCGCCTCCCGGTTGGGTGGAGGAGAGTTTAAAGAGTGCAGCGGCTACACAAGACGCGACATGTACAAAGGCGAAAGCTAGGGAAAAACTTATACATACGAGATCGCAAACATACCAACGAATATAATAAACCTGTGTAGATACTCAAACAATATTTTAAAATTCTAACAAATGTATAAAAATAAATGATAGTTTTACTTAGTGTTTATGAAAAACTTCTGATGCAGTTAAATAATGGCGGGCGCACACAAATCAGGCCACGGGCACCATGGCACCCACGGGCACGGGGTTGGGAATCTCTGACCTAAACTATATTAGCTAGAATACTGTATATTTTATGATTGAAATTCTTGACAATGCCTACACAGAGCAGAAAATAGTGACTATAAACTCAGTTCTCAATCTGAATGCCCTTGATTTAAAGATTTAAATTCTTAAAATGATAAAAATTTCATTCTGGATATTTAATTTCCTTTTTTATTAAGTATAAAATATACATAAGTAATGTGGCAGAAGTGGTGATGAATGTCTTGAGAGATAATTCTTTGGAGAATAAGAATAGTTTACACTATTAATGCTATGATCAGTGAAGACCAAAGGAAGGTAAGAAATACAGTTTATGTCTTGTGACTTTCCATATTTATGAATATAAACTTAATTGCTATTCTCAGAGTATGAAAATAATTTTGGTGATTGGCTGTCAATCATACATTAAGAACTGTATTTCATACTGTGGGTTAGTAAGTAAAACTATATTTTAGGAAATTTTAAAATCCAGATTCTTTTGTTATAATCAGTAGCAAAATATCCAGGGTTAAACACAAAGAAATAAGAAATACCCAGTTTTCTCCCAATTTTCCAGGTACTTTTGTGATAAAATTATAATATCTGTAACCTCAACTCTTAGGAAGTCCCTTACATTAGACAGTACCGTATTTTCCGGCGTATAAGACGACTGGGCGTATAAGACGACCCCCTAATTTTACAGTTAAAACATAGGTTTAGGCCTATATTCGCTGTATAAGACTACCCCCCACTTCCGAGGCTGTAGTCTTATACAGCGAATATAGGCCTAAACCTATGTTTTAACTGTAAAATTAGGGGCTCGTCTTATACTCCCGGTCGTCTTATACGCCAGAAAATACGATAATCGTGACTGCTGAATAAATCAGCAAAATTTAGGAATCATATTGTTTTTGTATTTCATCTTTCATCTACTGGAATAGCCAGACATGCAATAATCCCTTCAATTGTTACATATGATCATTGCACATTGTATCAGTCTATCTTTAAATGGTAATTCTTGATTTCTTCATTGACTTACTATGAGACTTCTGTTTCCTTTTTCTGATATGAGATGTCCTTCTACATCCCATGCTTTATATGGAGAGAACATTAGTTACTCATCACTTGACTAATAATCAGTCACTTTGGGCACTTCGTCTTTCAAGCATTAACAAAATTTATAGCTGGATGTTCTCAGTATAGTGTTTGTGATCAATGCTTAAAGGAGTAGCATTAAGATGTTCTTTCACCAGGGTGTCTAGCAGCACCCATGTGGCTGCCATTCCTCAGCCACCACCCCAGAAATTGTTTTTGGTTTTACACATACGCATGAACTGCAGCACATAAATGAGGACAAGACACTGCTATTTGTAAAATTTTGTTTCCATAGCCGTTGTTTCCAGATTCCTAATAAACAAGGCCAGTCAGCTGAAGGGCAATGTGTCAATAATGACAATGGCTTCCACCAGCTCACAAGTCAAAGTGTGTCCGGCAGCCTATATCTGGACAGCCAGTTCTGTGGTAATAGAAGGCACCCCTTAGGAATTTCTCACCCCATCCCTAATATTAAGGATGCTCAGCACCTCTTTTCATCCTAAATCAAGCCCACTCGGTTTCCCTAGGGACAACAGCCCTGGCTTCCTAGCCTCACTTTGCTTTCTCTCTTAAACTATAGTTAATGCAACACACATCACATCATTTTCCTGGTCCTTATTTAATAGCTTCTCAGAATAATAAACATAAAATCTAAGGTTGTTAGTGTTCTCTACATGGTGTGACCCCGAGCAACCGCTCTAAATATATTTCTTAACACTGTTCCGCTGAGCCCCCTCTGCCTAAGCTTCATTGGCATTTTTGCTCTTTCTCAAGCATCTCAGACATGCTCCTATCACACAGTCTTTGCCTGTGTGATGGCCTCAGTTGGAGTGCTCAGTTCATAAATGTCCCCACAGCTCACGTTCTTTGGGTCTCTGCTTGATGTCATATCTTCAAGGCAGTGACTGCATTTATTATACTAACATTCCCTTCTATCTCTATTCATTCCCTTGTTTTTTTTTAAGATTTATTTTATTGATTTTTGACAGAGAGAAACAGAGACAGAGAGAGAGACAGAGAGAAGGGGGAGGGCCCAGAGCAGCCACCATAGTTGACATCACTTTTCCATATAGTTTCACTCCACAGGTGGGCACAGGGCTGCGCAGGGCAGGAACTGGGCCAGGAGCCTCCCGCATAGGTCCTGGCAAGAACTCAACGGGGGGTACACCCCAGTTCAGCATGTGGGTCCACATGGGCCGGGGCCTGGATTTGATCCTCAGTCTCTGGGGCTTCAAAGCAAGCGCTTTACCCGCTGACCCATCCCAGCTTTCCCAATGTTTGTTTTATAATGTGTATTACTTACAACATTTTCTCACTGGTTTATTTACCTATTGTTTAATTATCCCATAAAAATGTAAATTCCATAAGGACACAAAGTTCAATTTTTGTTGTTTATTATGTTTTTGTCTCTACATTATTGATCTCTATAGCACTCTCAGAAACCGTAATAAATGTCACAAATATTTCATCATAAAAATTACTTGCGGGGATGCTGAGATAGTTCAGCGGTTTAGCACGGCCTTATAATCGCCGGGTTTGGGGTTTGATTCCTGGCCTGGCCCATGCAAACCCATATGCTGAACTGCAGTACAACTGGAAACTGCTGAGATGGCTTCGCAGGGTAGGTTCTCACCTCCCATGAGGGAGCCCCCCAGTTTGGTGCCCACCCCAAGTGAATTCATATCCACCTATGTGGAACGAAACCATGTCACAACTAATGATGTACAACTATGGAGACTGCTCTGGGCCCTCCCCCTTCTTTCGCTCTCTTACCTTCTTCCTCAGGTGGGGAAAAAAAAAATTACTTGTGGAAGGAACGATCCAGCCTCCTAGAGAGTTGATGACACCAAGCAAAGCTCCTTCAGCCTGTAGCTCTCCTTCCCCCTCCATTAGGGAACAGATGCTATATTTAGATCTCTTAAGAAAGAGTTTCTTATTGAGTGACCTGAAATGACAGTTGCATTTTAGTTTTAGGTAATCTGTGTCATTAATGTAGGGCAAAATGAAGGCATTTTTTCAGACATCCAAATGAAAATGTTGATATAAATCTGGGCTCAAAGAACAGCTTTAAAAAAGATACACTTCTGGTTGATCATTGGAATGTTGAGTACAGTACAACATTGATATGAACAGAATGACCTATAGAGAAGGAGAACAAAAAGACAGAGAGAGAAGAGAACCTAGAACAGAGCCTCAGAGCAACCTAGTTTTTAATGGCTAATTCGTGGTGGAGGAGAAAGCCATGCTGGTGAAGCCAGAGAGCTAGAAGCATGAACTAGAAGAAGCCAAGTCAAGTGTTTCAATTGGGAGAGTGAGGCTAAGCATGTCAAACTGAGCTCGAAGCACTTTTATGATGAGGTGTAAAAATGATGGTCCTTGACTTCTGGCCCAACTCTTAAGAAAACATGTCATCCTATTGGTGGTGGAAGGCTACTATCATTCGATTGCAACACACCACGTAGAACTTGAAAACACAGAGTTAAATATACATACAAGGTTACTAGTTTTGAGGTTGTGGGGGGGATGGATGGGTGGAGTTGGGACGGAGTATCAAATATATGGTGATGGAAAAAGAGCTGTAATTTTGGGTGGTGAGCACATAATGTAATGCATAGATGATGTAATGAAAATTGTACACCTAGAACCTATGTAATTGTTACCAACCAATGTCACCCCAATAAATTAAAAATAAATAAATAAATAAATAAATAAATATTACTAGTTTCCTTAAAAAAAATCAGAAGAAATAATATTGTGTCTGAAGTTGTACCATTTTCAGTAGTTCACTGAAGCAACTCAGTACTTGCTATAGGCACAAATTCATAAGTCTGGCATTACATCTAACCTTTCCATTTTCATTAAAATATGAAATTGTTGAGAGGCATTACTGTGTTACTAATAAAAATTGTCTCATTAGTAATCAGAAGCATTTTCATGGAAATGGCAACAAATGTATGTCAGGCTCCAAGACAGACAAAATACCCCAAAGCAAATCAGTTTGGATGAATTATTGCCTCGTCAATGCCTATTTTTAATGCGGAATTTATATCATTACCTTCTCAAAAACAGACTAAAATTATAAAATTTAAAGGTAAATTATACGAGAAATAGGAAAATAAGTGGATAGATGTTCACTTCTTCTCAGTGTAGACCTTCTCTTTTATTATAGGTCAAATGTAAAGCATCAAAGGGATTGTTCAGGGATAAAGAAGACTTCCTGTATCCATAACACCCCTGCATCAATATTTGAGAATGATAAAATATCCTGTTATTATAAGAGTGAACAGGAAACAATCCTTTGTATGACATATCAATGCCATCTTTGTCATTAATTTACTGCAGGTTTGTTCTTATAAATATAGTAATTTTAATACTACAGTATATTAAAGTTCTGTGGAAAATAAAAAGATATGCCATTTCAGAGAATCAGTTCCGTATATTTGATGGATTTTGAAATCAAAACATAAAATGACTACGTTTGAAGGTTTCTCTAATTTAGAAACCAAAGTTGACTGGATGATCTAATCAAAAAGTTTCACTGAATAACTTTGTGTGGTTATATAAGACCAAATAATAAAATACCATAAATAAAAATAAAACAGACTACAACACAAGGGACAAGAAACTAAAGATGCCCAATAGTATGGCTTTTCCCATAATCTAGAAGTACAAAAACAACAGAGAGAAAAGATTCATGTTTTTATGAGGGGGTTCTCTGAGTTCACCCCTGTTTAAATCTGACTTTTTAATTCTCAGACTTTACCTCTTCTCCAATGAGAAGCTTTCTTCTAATATTCAAGCCTTCACTCACCTTTTATATAAAAAATTTTTTAAAGAACCTAATCTCGTACCCATATGAAGAGTCCTCCTAGAATAACCTCCTCAAATATAACAGCTGGGGAAAAACAGAATGTTCAGCAGGACCATTAAGCGATCCCTCAAAGCATTTTAAATCCAACAACATTTTTCCATTTACTAAACTGCTTCTCAGCTGTGATTTCAAGCATCTTTTTCATGTTTTCCCAATTTCCTTGACTGACATTTTTGATCTTTAAAACTTTATCTCCACGACATACACCCCCTCAAACACATACACACACATGCGTACGCATTAGTCGCATAGACTGAAACTATTGAGTTTTTTTCTCTCCATTAAGAACACATTGCAAATGCTCAATGAAAAGGCATTAATTTTCAGTAGAAGTGCAAACCAAGCCCACAGGTGGAAGCAAGGGAATGGTTTTCTGACTATCTGGTACTTCAAAGAATTCAAATGACAGATACAGTGGTTCACAGTATTACATAGGTATTGTTAGTTCACTTTCTTTACTGCTGACTTTCAAATGAGCCACAGCAAAATCTATCAGCAATAAAAATGATGCACAGGTGGCTAACTTCTTTGGCTACACATGCAATGATTTCTCACAATACCAGCGCCTATTCTTAGGGGCCCTTTCCCACTCAGGTTTTGGAGAGAGGGGAGGATTTACTGTTGTACTTACACACAGCTGCTCTACACACAAGTGAAACTGAGGCTTCACATCCTCCAATGTTTTAAAATGTTTTCTAGGCTCTGGAAGGCAGAATGATATTTGGTAAATAGCACAAAACATAATTGGGAGTCTAAGTTGGAATTCCCTCTCATCACCATATTGCTTGATGAGACATTACATGTCTATAGAGTTGATTCATTAATTCTTAACTTAGTTGTTGATTGATTCACTCAAATTACTGTTTTACTCATTCAAAATAAGTTTGCCTATGATTTGTAGTTTGTTTATACATAAATGAGTGACTTGAACTTTCTACAAGCTCTTATCTTTACATGAATGATTTACATAGATTAATTTACAAACTTACTTCAGGTCTTACTATACAGGTTTAGGTTCTACCTTTCTTTCTTATCTTTTTTTTTTTTTAAGATTTATTTTATTTTTTGACAGAGTCAGAGAGAGACAGAGACAGACAGAGGGAAGGGGGAGGGCCCAAAGCAGTCTCCATGGCACGTCATCAGTTTTCTTTTTTTTTTAAGATTTATTTTTATTCTTTTTGACAGAAAGAGAGAGCAATACAAAGACAGAGAGAAGGGGGAGGCCCAGAACAGTCTCCATAGCTGCACATAATTGGTTTTTCCACATAGTTTCATTCCACAGGTGGGTGCAGGGCTACCCAGGACAGGAAATGGGCCAGGGTCTCACCCTGGTGAGACCTGAACTGGGGGCACTTCCCAGTTCAGCATATGGGTCCGCACAGGCCAGGGCTGGGATTCAATCCTCGGTTCCTGGGGCTACAAAGTGAGCATTTAACTCCCTGAGCCATCCCAACTTCCCCACATCACCAGTTTTCGACTGGGTTGTTTCACACAGGTGGGTGGGAGCCATGCAGGGCAGGAACTGGGCTGGGGGCCTCCTGCATGAGAGGAATGGCCCCTCAAGCCAGGGTCTGAACCGGGGCCCAGAACTGAACTGGGGGCCTCCCGCATGGGAAGCACACCTCAGTTCAGCATATGGGTCCACACAGGCCAGGGCCGGGATTTGATCCTCGGTCCCTGAGGCTTTAAAATGAGCGCTGAACCCACTGAGCCATCCTGGCTTCCCCACTACTTTTCTTCAATGTCTTTTTATCTCCCAATGGCAATAACACTCCCCAGTCCAGCAATCCAAGCCCTATGAGTCCCCAAACTGTTCCTTCTCTGATAAAATCACTTCAGTTCTTACTGTAAAATTATAAACTTGTAATAACAGATAACAGCAAGGATATATTTCAAAGCATGTTCTGCTCATTTCATGTACAATTTTGCTTAGACATATGTCAGGCTGACTGCATAAAAATCACCTGAGATGATTTTAAAAATATCAGTTCTCAAATCTCAGTAGCCTGGGGTGCACTCCTAGAGTCTGTATTTTAATAGCTCTTCCAAGTAATTCTAATTTTAAGCCAAATTCATGAACCTAGACTACACTTTGCCTGCCCCCTAGAAGATCAGACAAGTACTGTTCTAAATTGCTTCAACATTTAATATATATGCATATAAATCCCAAGTCTGCCATCCCCTATTAGTGTAATCTGGGCCAAGAAATTTAACATCTCAGTGCTTCTATTTCTTCATTAGTGGGTGTTCTGTGAGAATTAAAAGAGTTAAATGCATATAAAATGCTGAGACTCCTGAGATAGGGAGATATTTCCTTTTTTATTATTGGTCATTCATGTATTTTTCAGTTATGAGACATTTATGAAGTATTTTCATGCTTGGAAAATGTGTAAATAGCGATGATTCCCTTTTTGCTGTTACCACTAAGAGTGTAATGTTGAAAACAGATTTATAAATAGTTGAAATGGATGTGTTTGAATCAAAGATCTACACCTAAGAGTTAAAACTATAAAACTCTTAGAAGAAAACATAGGAAAAAAGCTTTATGACAATGGATCTGGCAATGATTTATTAAATATGATACCAAAAGTACAAGCAGCAAAAATAGATAAATTGAACTATATTAAAATTAAAAACTTTTGTGCATCAAAGGATACCATTAACAGAGGGAAAAAAACAACCCACTGAATGGGAGTATTTTCGAATCATATACCTGGTGAGGTGTAAATTTCCAGATAATATAATGAACTCTTACAACTCAAAAACAAACAAAACAACAACAGCAAACTTAATTAATAAATTAGCAAGATAGATCTCTGGAGTTCCAACAACAGAAGTACATGTCTATAGACATAAAAATTAGGGCGAGAAAGGATGGGAAAAGAGTCACAAACTTAGTTTTTGTTTAATCTTGTCAGTTAATTTCTGTTGATTTAAACTCTATAAAAAGGAATAAATGCAATTACAATGAGATACTACCTCACACCTATTAGAATGGGTATAATCAACAAGACAAGGGATAACAAGTTGCTGGAGAGGCTGTGGACGAAAAAGAACCCTCATACACTGCTGGTGGGATGTAAACTGGTACAACCACTATGGAAGGCTGTATGGAGATTCCTCGAAAAATTAGGAATGGAATTACCATATGACCCAGCCATCCCTCTCCTGGGCATCTACCCCAAAACCTGAAAACCTTAATCTACAAAGATATAGGTATGTACACCAATGTTCGTCACAGCACTGTTCACAGTGGCCTATGGAAACAGTTCACGTGGAAACAACCAAAGTGTCCTACGATAGATGACTGGATAAGGAAGTTGTGTTACATTTACTCAATGGAATACTACTCAGCAATAAGAAAAGATGAAATACAGTCATTTGTGAAAACATTAATGGACCTTGAAACCATCTTATTAAGCTGAAAGAATCAGGAAACACACGACCTCACTTACAGGTGGAATATAAAACTGAAAGGAACAAAGACACAAAAACCTACGGACACACTCAATAGTTTGGTGGTTGCTTGAGGGGGAGTTGGGAGGGGGCATCAGATGTGTGATGGTGGAAGGAGGGCTGATTCTGTGTGGTGGGCACATGGTGCAATGGATGATGTGGTGTGGAGTTGTACACCTGGAAACTATATTGCTGACCAGTGTCACCCCAATAAATTAAACAATTAAAAAAAAATGTCAGTGAACATGATGGTTAATTTTATGTGTTAACTTAGCTAGGCCCACAGTTCCCAAATATAGTTAAAAATTTATTTTAGAAGTTTCATAGAAGTTATTTTTCAGATGAGATTGACATTTAAATCAGTAAACTTTGAGTAAAGCAGATTCCCTGGCAGAGTGTGGGTGAGCCTCATCACCTTAGCTGAAAACTTTCATAAGATAAGACTGACCTGGGGAAGCCGGGATAGCTCAGTGGGTTAAGTGCTCACTTTGCAGCGTCGAGGACCGAGGATCGAATCCCGGCCCCGGCTCATGCAGAACCATATGCTGAACTGGGAGCTCCCCCAGTTCAGTTCTCGCTCTGTCTTTGTCTCTGTATCTCTCTCTCTCTCTCTGTCAAAAATAAAAATGAAAAATAAAAAAATATATTAGAAAAGACTGACCTCCCTCAAGGAAGAGTGAATTCTACCAGTGGACTGCCTTCGGACTCAAAAGGTGGTATCAACCCTTCCCTGAGTCTCCAGCCTGCTGGCCTACCTTGCAAACCTGGGAATTTCTTGCCTCCACAATTGCATGAGACAATTCCTTAAAATAAATCACAAACACACATGTATACACACAGAGAAAAAATACATATACAAGGGCTATCCAGAGAGTATCCAACGTGTAATATGAAAAATAGAGGTGTTTATGGCTGATTTTTTTCCTAGAAAGCCCTTGTATATAGCCTATGAGTTCTGTTTCTCTGAACCCTGGCTAATAGTCTGATAAAGTAGAGAAATGGGAGCTTTGTACATTGCTGGTGGGAACGTAAAATAGGACAGTGACTGCGGACCCCCAAGTTCTGCTAAGTAGTGGGTCCAAACTCCAATCACAATAAATTTATAAAAGGTGGGACTTAAAAGTTAGGAAGATGAGACAGCAAATATAAATGGTTCTATAAATAAAGTTGGTATGAGGGCAAACACAGTACTAGACTAATATCTACATGGAGAAGTTTACCCTGTGTCCAGAGGAAAGGAGTGGGTAGGTTTATAGACACAGATGAAAAGCTATAATCAACAGAGAGGTGGGAGACAAAAAAGGGTGTCCCAGGGCAGAACATTTGAAGCACAGGTGTGGAGACCAGCCTTGAATAGGAGAAATGAGTATTCTTGGGTACAGATGTCCTTGTGCATATGGGGGTATGCATGTAGATGAGATCATTAATTTCTGATAGCCTCTATCATCTTTATGCAGTGGATAAGAGGCATATCATTTAAAAGTGGAGGGGAATATAACTTTCCTCAAGTAGCAAAAAAAGAAATCAATTTGGCAATGGTCCCCATAAAACAGAAGCATATAATTTGTGGTTGCACCAGTGGGCATGGTCCTGGCTTTTTTTTTTTTTTTTTTTTTTTTGGCAACACACAGCACTTCCTATAAAATATTCTGTGGATGAATTATTGAACCATCTCTACCATTTAAAATTTTATTCCAAGACTGAGTGGAGGCTCACTTAGGTGTGGAGTTAAGCATACTGATGTTAGTTATTACAGTTAATACAATAGGAAAGGAAAGCAAACTAGGGCAGAAGTGAGAGTCAAGCAAAGAGAAAAAGGAAGAGGTCAAGGCATTAAGAATTTGGAATAGTGAGAGAGACAGAGAGAAAATAAGGAAGTGTAAGATCTAGGGAAAGAAATGTTGTTAACAGAATACTGGAGTTTAGGATGTCAAAGGTGGGTCAGGACCCTCCTGATGACAATGAACTCTCAAGTCACAGACAGGCAACCACACGCTTTCAGTTACCTGTGACAATCCTCTGCATCCTCCTTGACTCCTCTATTTCTAGCATGGCCCCACAAAAACCATCAGGAATCCCATTAGCAATCCCTTCAAAATACATTAAGACCTCAACCACTTCCCACCACCATCCCTGCCCTGAATAATCAATTGGTCTCTCTGCTTTGCCTCACTTCCCTAATGTTGATTCTCAGCCTGGGATTCAGAGAAATCACTTTCAAAATGTAAATTCTCATGTCACCTCTGCTCAAAACCCTGCACATTCCTCCTGTCACTCTGGGTAAAAGCCTTTGATGAGCTCCTCTGACCATACCACCTGTGACCTTTCTCCTTTCTTAATTTTCTCCAGCCTTGTTGCTAGTCACACGTCTGCCTTCGACTTGGCTATTCTCTTTCCTACAATGGACTTGTGCCGTCAAGAAAACCCTTCACTCCTTTCAAGTCTTTGTCCAAACCATGCTGTGTGACTGCTCCTTTTTTGCAAACACTCTTATCCACCACATTTTCCTCCCAGCACTGTTTACTTCTAACATGTATCATTAATTTAATTATTATGGTATTACTTATCATCTGCTACATTTTAGCATGTATGCTCCAGGAGACAGGAATCAGTTCACAAGTCTATTCCAAGTGTCTAGACCTGTGGACAGCACACAATTATGTAGAGAAAAAAAACAGTGTTCAGTTAATGAGTTCGAGAACTCGAAGTAAAGGAACAGCGACTACAGACACCTGATGGTTTCCTATGGAAAATGAGTAGTTCAAGGGCAATCTGGGTACAGGTAAAACTCAGCCATGGGCCAGAAGCCTTCCTTCAAGGTGCAGGATGGCTCAGTGCTCAAGAGACAGCAGTTTTGAGAGAATAACAGAGGACTGAATAGAGATGGAAGCAAGCAGCATATAGCCACACCAGAATGAGGCAAGATAACACTGTGCCCTGTTTACCTTATGCCTCATTCAGATGAACTAAACTGCCAGTCAACATGGGTTTCATATGATCTGATGAGATAGTTTGCCTTATTTAACTTTCTTCACAGGACCTTGGACATAACGTTTATCACCTAAATGACAAATTAACACAAAGAAACTCTTAGGAGGAAAACAAAAAAAAAGCTAAAGTCAGTCAGGAAATCTTGGATGGGAAATAATGGTTAGACAAATTGAGCTGTCTGCTGTTCTCCCGCATGTGAATGGCCACACTGTGTGAATGACAAGAGTGATGATTCCAGCTGGACTGAAATTCAGAGCAATCCAGACAGAAAAGCAATTTTATGATTGTCCTACCAAAATAAATAAATAAATAAGTAAACTGCACAACACAAAACGGTTGCTTTCTATTTATCCAGGGCCACATTATTCCACTGAAAGTCTGTGTTACTCAATTATTTTGTATTCTTTAATAATAAAAACTGTAAGTTTGTAAAGTTTGGTGAAGAATATATCATTATCGTCTCAGGCAGTGTGGTATTACAAGTTACAAGAAATGTCTGGGAGCGTCCCACATGGGCCTCTTCGGAGACAGCTATTTTCCATCTTAAAAGCCATAAAATAGAAAATGAACATAACAAATGCTTCAGTCTGTTCCCTAGACATAGTTTAAAACAAAGGTAATCCATAACCATAAGATAAAACGTGGCAATCTCCTTCATAAGGCATTCATATCTAGCAATGCTTTTGAAGTTTCATTCATTAGGCAAATGTGAAAAACAGTCTAGTCTTTCTCTTGTAAATAAATTTAATTCGAGCATACAACACTAGGAATCTACATCATGTGCTTTGATGTCCTGTTTCATGGAAGACAAGTGCAAACTATCTCATGGCCTTAGGCTAGCAGACCATTAACTAACATCATAACATTCTACCCAGTCCTTTTATCAGAATGTATTACAATAAGGGCACATATTTTCTCAGATTTTTGGTTGCTCCCAAAACCTTTGCATTCTGATACAGCAGACTTTAATTTGCATCTCTCTAAGGACAAATGATGTTGAAAACCTTTTTATATGCTTATTTACCATCGGTTTATCTTCTTTGATTAAGTATCTGTACAAATCTTTTGCCCATGTTAATTGGATAGTGTGTTTTCATGTCATTTAATTTGAGGAATTCTTGGTATTATATCTTGACTACAAGCCCTTTATCAAATATATGTGTTTTTTTTTGGTTTTTGTCTTTTGAATTATTTTTTATTGTTTTGACAGAGAGAGAGATACATACAGAGACAGAGAGAAGGGAGAGGGCCCAGAATATTCTCCACAGTTGTACATCATCGGTTTTTCCACACAGTTTCATTCCATAGGTGGGTGCGGGGCTACACAGGGCAGGAACTGGGCCGGGGTCTCACCCCAGTGAGAACTGAACTGGGGACACTCCCCAGTTCAGCATATGGGCCTACACAGGCCGGGACCGGGATTCGATCCTCAGTCCCCAGGGCTGCAAAGTGAGTGCCTAACCCACTGAGCCATCCCGGCTTCCCTCAAACATATGTTTTGAAAATATTTATTCCTAGTCTATGACTTGTCTTTTATTTCCTTAACATTGTGTTTTACATAACATGTATTTTTAATTTTAATAAAACCCAACTATCAATTTCTTCTTTTATAAAGTATCCATTTGGTGTTATATCTAAAAACTCATTACCAAACCAGGGCCACAAAATAGTCGCCATTCAGAAGCTACATAGAACATAGTGTTCAAGGTATGTAGGTATAAATATTGATACAGAGATAGATGTAGATGTAGGTGTAGGTGTAGGTGTAGGTATAGGTATAGATATTGGCATACAATATGTGCTTCCCAAACCTAATTTTTCGGGTATGCCAAAAATGCACATAAATTCAGATTACACTATTTCACATTCTCTTTAGTTCTATTCCACACTTTCTTTACCTAACTATACTATAGGAAGTCATTAGAGAAATTGGGAGGCCAAGAACATGGCTTCCATATTGATTCAAAAATTACGATAGAAATAATTATACGTGGTAGTGGGTGAATTGCAACAGAGTTGACAAAAAATAACCTAAACTATACAGTACCTGATAATTCAACCAATTTATTTCTGGGGGGCGCTAAATACAGCTTTTTAATTATTCTGTTTGTATTTACATATGTAAATACACAAATGCATTTAAATAAGTTTCAATGCTCCTGTCATTCAACAAATACTATTACTATTAGTATATTCTTAATATTGTGTATTTTTTATCCCCTTTATAAGGTAGAAATATAAAAACAAAATTAAAAGTGGGTCTTAATGAGGTTTGTGTGTGTGTGTGCCCTATAACTTCTAATTATAACTGCAATTAGGCACAAAAACATGTTAACAGATTGTTATTTTCAGTAAGTCATTGTGTGTAGTGGTGTGTAGAAAAATGTTTAACAATTGGCTTTCTGGTAGAAGAGAAGCTTTCATTTTAAATATTTGCAGTTTTCCATGGTGTAAATACTTTCAACGTGATTGATTTCAAGCTATCAACTTGATAATCACTGAATGCCAAGTTTAAGAAGAATGTGTATAGTCAACTCTAGAAAGCTGATACAAAATCTGGCTCCAACACACCTTGGAAGAATGACAAATCCATAAGCAGACATAAGATATTGACAAGAAACAAGCCTGCCAGAACCCCATTAAAGGGCATGTAATATATGAGAGGATTGTGGAAAATAAGTTAAGCATTTCAAAAAGGAAATGCCTAAATTCTTTATCTTACTTTCTAACTTGGAAACAGGTAAAAAGTATCTTATTATCTTTGGCTTAATTCCTTTTCCTCCTCTAAATTCTAGCACTTTGCTGACTTAACACAATTTACACATTTTCCTTTTCACTTTGACAACCTTTTAACTTTAAAACTAAGTCTTCTCAGGGAAGCTGGAATGGCTCAGCAGGTTAAGTGCCCACTTTGCAGCCCTGGAGCCCGAGGATCAAATCCTGGGCCCGACCCATGCGGATCCACATGCTGAACTGGGGTGTGTCCCCAGTTCAGGTCTTGCCAGGGCCTAGGTGGGAGGCTCCCAGCCCTGTTCCTTCCCTGTGTAGCCCCGCGCCCACCTGTGGAGTGAAACCATATGGAAAACTACTGCTGTCAACTATGGAGACTGCTCTGGGCCCTACCCATTCTCTCTGTATCTCTGTCAAAAAACAATAAACATAAATCTTAAGAAAAGCAAACAAACAAACAAAAACTAAGTCTTCTCATGCAGGAGCTTTTCTTCCTTTCTTTCTTTTTTCTTTTTTTTTTTTTCCACATAGCCATAGAGAGTCATAAATCGGCACTCTACAGATTGTTGATAAGAGGTCTATAAACCAGTTAAGTGCTAGAAAAGTTATGGAGTGAAGGCCTGAGAAGAGTCTAGTAAGTATTTAGTTGGCATAATCACAAAAAATATTTCTTGGCAAAACGCCCATTTCAAAACCTTAAAAAAAAAAGTGAAATAGTTCCAACATTTTTCTACCTAAAAGTCGCTGCCAATTTTCAGAGAGCATCTGAGATGTTGCTCTATGGTTTTCCTATTTTCTATGGCAGGAGAGGAGTCACAATATTTATCTTATCTAACATGACCCAGTTTGATCCATCTGTTTCCCTGCCTAAATCTTGTTCAGAAAATCTGTCAATTTTACTGGTAGCTTGGATGCACAGCGGATTATACATAAGAGTATTTCCCCTCTACATGCCTGCTCAGGGTGGCAAGACTCAAAAAATGTTTACAGAAGTCATATGTAAGTTTAATGTTAGCCAATTTTATTTTAGGTCTTCTAAACATTTTTATTGGCTACACTTAAATATGGAGGATTATTTGAGCACTTTTTCATAGTTTCCTTGGTTATAGATATTTTTAATGTGTATGCAGCTCATCCTCACAAAAAAAGGAAAACAAACAGCATTTTTTTTTCACACTGTCATCTGTTGTGGCTTGAAAAACACATAATGTATTTTTAAATTTGGTGTCTGCCACTATACATTATCAGAGATGAATGTCTGTGCATGACCAAGTTTTCATAGCCTGTTTGATATGCTAATAATTTAGCTTGCCAGCTTTATCATCACTTTAACTTGTCTAGGCCACCAAAGTTCAACAGCAGCTTGAAATTAACTGCAGGTAGCTATTCAAAAAGAATATTGCTGCAGATGTAAAAATGCGCATGTGGTTATAAAAAGGAAAAGTCAATTTCACTGTATTATATCACACATACATCCCTTAGAATTGCTTTGTCAATATGTGATATGTGGCACAAATCAGTAAAATAAACAAGGAGCATTATCCTTTTCTCTACTTTCTGTCATTTCATATTAGTTTTAATGAAAATCCTTTGATTCAGTACATCCTGTGGAGAACAGGAAAAGTATTTCCCTAAAGGTTTTGTTATTCAGCGGTTATTAAAGAGACATTGGATAGATGCATATTTTTTCCCCAAAGATATTGATTTCACTGTTATTATTCTTTATTAAGTGGAACTTATACAACTGTGTTTTTTCATCTATAGTTTAAAGCAGGGGGAAGCTTGATGAAAGATTTAATTATTCATTGGGAAAGGCTACAAAGATATTTTAAAGTTTGTTAAGAAAAAAACATGTCCAAATAGAATAAAATATTTATGTCTCAGATGCCAATGAATGCGGAAAACATGTCATATAGTATATTTTAACCTTTTAGGAAAAAATGTTGTGATATTTCTTATATAAATCAGAACAGAGTTTTTGAAATGCTCATGCTTGATCTATATGAGATTTTAAAAAAGTATAAACCATCAAGCTAACTTAAACTCTAAAAAAATTTAGAATTGTAGAAAGCAAATTAGTAATATTCAATAGCTACAGATAAAAGTTACAAGAAAACATTACAATTGAACAGAGCTGAAGATAAATGCATTTCATTTGAATATAAGAAAGGGCCAAAAAGGACAAAAGGCATCTACTCAAGAGTTACTATGAACCACACTTTCTCAAGTCTACACCACAACACTTGTTAACTTTTAATAACTAGCAATAGCAATAACAATTTACTTTCAAAAAAATATATCCACCTATCTATCTATCTATATACCAAATGGTTAGTTAATATGAATATGAAATGGATTACATGTCCTAAGAATCAAGTGAAACCTCTGTAATGATCAAGAGGAACTATATGAATTAAACAATCTTTAAGAACAATCTAATAACATGTTCAGAAATGTGAGGTGCATAAGTCTATTAACCAGCTTCAAAGTTCAAGTGCATTTAAACTGTTTTAGAAGCAAGCAAAGTAAATACATAATATAAATCATTTCAAATTCTTTGTGGAATTAAATGGGTTAAAAGAGGAAATATGAGAGTAGGGAGATCTTATTCTATCTACTCCTCATGCTAAGATTCAGTTGAAATTCCTTCAACCTTTATCTCTTTTGGTTCCTTCAAAAGAAAGTGGAGTACTTTATATGGATAAATGTTCAATTTCTAGGACATTAGTTAGCACTGGATGTGGACTCTGCATTAAAATACCGTGTGTGTAGGTGTATGTGTCTCATACATAATTTCTCTCTGTGAGTGTATCCTAGTGTGCTCATCACAGCTTTGGATGTCTGCCTATTTATTTGGCCAAATAATGGCAAGCTTCCAAAAACAGCATTTGAGATCATGTATAATCACCACTTACAAATGAGTAAAGTTATGTTCTCCAAACCATATTCATCAGAACTTTGACTGAAGGACATTAACAAATAGATGGATAATAATAAAGCAGCACCTTATTGCTTGTGACAGCTCCCAAAACAAACTTACAGGGGTTGGGGGACTGTCATTCTTAGGTCAGCTAACCAATACCCTCAGATTGAAACAGTATTCTTTCTTTTCCTACTTCAAACACTAAGTTATATATACATGTGTCAGTGAAACGTATGCTAAACCATTAGCACTTCCATGACTCAGATTTAGTTACACTAAATGATCATCAGGGGCCGGGGTTCAGAAAATGATCCAAGAGTAAGAGAGGCTTGCTTCCGCATTTTATCATCTCCCTCAAGTTTTGCATTAAACGTGGATGCAGGCTGGATTCCTGAAGCCTGACACCTCATTAAAATAAAGAACAAGGTGAAGAGTGAGTGGTAGAATAATGACCTGTTGGAAATTTTGTTGATAATGTGTTAGCATCTCAGCAAGAAGCCCTAATTTGGTCCTTGGTGGTGCTTCATATTTTGCATAGCCTAGAAATTGTGTGTGCCTCATCTAACGTTTGTTTAAAAAAAAAAGCATAGGTAAAATGACATTCATTCAATTTTCAGGAAAAAAAAAAAATCTCCAAAAGGGACTGAGTCACATATGGCAGAGTCACATATGGTAAATGGCTGCTACTTTGATTAGGCCTCCTGTGGAAACATATGCACCTGATCAATAC
Organism: Craseonycteris thonglongyai; assembly: GCA_004027555.1. Lineage (NCBI taxonomy): Eukaryota > Metazoa > Chordata > Mammalia > Chiroptera > Craseonycteridae > Craseonycteris > Craseonycteris thonglongyai. The sequence goes on from PVKE010004913.1 coordinate 51,783, forward strand.
AATAGCGTGTGCACAAGAGGTGGCCACGAAGAAAAGAGGATTTATTCATATGTTAAAAGTGTTACACATTTGCAACTCCACAGCTGGGATTCTGGGCACAAGGCCAGACTCAGGTGCGTAGTGTTCTGACTTCCTACCTGCTGGAGGTCAAGGTAGATGCAAAGCTAACTCATCAGCCCTGTTGGGACAGGCAAAGACCAGAGATAGAAATAGGAAATAACTGGAGAGCTTCTGAAGGGAAAACAATCATTCAGTATCTTGAAATTGCACAGAGCAAAATTAATTTTTTATTAGACTCACATATCTCAAATATTATTAGATGTACACATAATTATTTTACTGTGATAAAACAAAGTATCAAAATAGGGTATACATGCCATATATACACACAGAAAATTAGCTACTGATGAAAAATATTTATATTTGAATTTTAATCAAAATTAAAATTTAGTTTTTTCTCCTATTTTCAATTTCTTTAGATGGGTTTTGAATGGTACTATCATTCTCCCTAAAATGCTAGTCAACAATGAAATCAATGCACATTTTCTTTTTTTTTCTTCTTTTTCTTTAAAAAAAAATTTTTTTTTAATTTATTTTTTTTGACAGAGAGACAGAGAGATACAGAGAGATACAGAGACAGAGAGAGAACTGAACTGGGTGAGCTCCCAGTTCAGCATATGGCTCCGCATGGGCCGGGGCCGGGATTCGATCCCTGGTCCCCGGCGCTGCAAAGTGAGCACTTAACCCACTGAGCCATCCCGGCTTCCCCAAAATCAATGCACATTTTCTATTAGCAAAAAAATAGTTACTTGAAATACTAGGTAAAATAAAATGACTTCAAGAATAATTTTACCACATCAAGATTAATTTCTGTTGATCTACTTTAAACTTGATAAGTATTCATTTCTGTTTCAACTTCATCTGCATTAACATGTTCATAATTATTAATAAAATCCATAAATCATAATGGAGTTAGCATACCTTATATCACAGCTTAGAGTGATGACATCTTTATGTTTTTAGTAGAATATTATTACTCATTAGACTACACAGTCTTATAAAAAGCCTTAATACACAAAACATGTAAAAATTAAGCTTTTTAAATAAAACAAGCTCCATACACTCCATACCCTCCGCCTCTTCCACTTCATGAAACTAGGAGTTGGAAACTCGAAGTTGTCCTAGATTGGATACAATTTCCAGTTCTCTATCTTTCAAAAATATGATACTCCCCAAGTACCCTCAGTTTCCTCACCAGTAAACTAGGGTTAGAGTATAGAGGACAAGAGGTTATCAAGATGAGCCAATCAGAAAATCTGATGAAAGCATATTATAAAATTAAGTATTATTTTTTTATTATTGAAGTTCAAATGTGAAATTCTAAAACTATGACTGTCAAATTCTTACAATGTAGCATAGAAAGAAAATATTAGCTGGGCCAGGACCATTTCCTACATCTGATTGATACAGGTTTTATCAGACTTTTCCATACAGAGGTAGAAGGTGTCATTGCCATATTAATTACTCATGAATGTATGTTTCTGATACCTTGAGGATGACAAAATAATAATAATAATTATGTGTATCATGTGTCCTTTACCAAGTACATTCTTTAGGCATGGCACAGTGGCATTCAAGGCAATATCAATAATGGCCACCATTTTTCTTTTGCATATCAGTTTATTATTATTAAAAGTAATTATGTAGGGACATGTGGTTTTAGACCTAAAACCAGTGATTTATACATAAGAAATCTTACTCTGTTTCCTCAAAGAAAACATGGGAACTCGAGTAAACATTTTATGTAGTCATGTTCTAAAACTGAGATGCAAAGTGAAGGACACATGATATACATTCATAGCACAAACTGAAACAATATCAACTCACATTTTCGTGAATTAATAGAATGCAGTATAAGCATTCAACTTTAGCACAGGTGAATCTTCTAAAATAAATTGCCATTAAAGGCATGTATAATGGCAATTACAGATGCTACACTAGTGTGTCACATATTAATAAAAATATAATGTGCTTGGCTCCTATTATCTACACACCCCCATTCATAAATGGTGCAGACTGAATTGCTTAACTTCCACAGGGAGTTGAAAAGTTGTTAGGCTGGGACTAATGAGATAATTTTTCAGTTCCTTCTTTAATTGTGCAATTTTCACTTTCTGTACTCTTGTGCTTTTGGTGACACGAGAGATGTCTGAAAAAGGTTCCATTTTAAGCTCAACACTCTCACATTTTGTGAAGTTGTCTTTTTTGGAGCCCTATCTCATCCTCATCTCTATTCATAACTCCTTCTGGAAATGCAACACAGTCATTGTCACTTATCCCTGAATCTTAGCAATATGCCACATACTCATGTGAGCACTGCAGAACCAGGAGATGGCTATGGTAATAAATTAAACTTCGTGCTCATGAACATTAATTGATAGCAGTTTTCATGAGTCTCAACTTTGTATCTTTAAACCTGTGAGGTAAACATCTGTATAAACCTTGCTGGTCAAACAGGGGTTGGAAAGTTTGAACAGATAAACAAATCTGGGGAATGCAATATCTGATTCTGCTGACTGTTCAAAAGAACATGCTTACTTCATGCTATGGTCAACATATTAGATATTTCTTCTGTTATTTTTTCTGTCAGTGTGGCTGACATATTTTCACTGGCTAGCATCTTTTTAGGGGACATCATTAATGTTTTCTCTGGTCAGAGACAGCCATGATAAATTTTAACACACAAAGCACAACATCTATGAAATCACCCAAGCTGTACTGTTGATACCAATTGTCCTCACTATCAATATTTTCATGGTACTATCTGATTATATAGTAAAACTAAATACAGAATACATGATAGATGGGGCTGGCTAGAAGTACATTTCTACTAACTCTTCACTTTATCAAGTATCATGTCCTTTAGGACATAACACTTTGTTATGACAACACCATTGGCTTCACAAACAATCATGACCACAGCATCCTTTGATTAGTTGCCTCTATTGACTTGGCTTGAAGATGGACTAATTGCATCTTCACACATAATGGGGGAAGCAGGATGATCAATCATCATCTTCAAATACCCCAAGGTTGTCTTTTTACTTTGACCTGAACCACAGCTAATTTGTGCAGTGTCACAGAGTACCGGTATTGTAAATCTTACTGGTTTGATATGACGACTATTTATCCACTTGAAATTCTATGATTCAGCCTTTGGGGTTCCTCCCAACTGAGTGCCTCAATTCTGCCGCAAGGGGTTTTGATTGGGCTCATTCTTACATCCGTAGTCAACTAGTGATAGAAAAGCCTTACCGTATATCCGGTGGTGGTGTGGGTATCAGCAGAGATAAGTAACTGGGCATCTCCCACTCATAGCCAGGTCCAGCCTTGTTCACATACTGGTAGTTGTAGGGTTGTCAAGGGCATAAAGAGGGTGCCTGTGTGACCCTCTTCCTGTGTTGTGCTTGGTAAAGTCTCAGCACCCAAATCCAGTCATATGGCCAAACCCAGATGAACAGAGTGGAGAAACAGACTCTACCTTTTGATGGGAGTAGCTCTGAGGTACCATACACTGAAAAAATGTGTTTATACTGAGCTGCAAAAAAAAAGTGTCATTTTTTGCAATCGACCACAATTGAACTTCTACATTACTAATAATGGCGGTAGGTCAAACTGCATGGATTCAGATTCTAGTGTCACCAAGTACTATCTATTTGATGTTGGACCTGTTCCTTAGCCTCTCTGTGCCAAAATCCCTTCATATATTAAATGATATACATTCCTTAGGATCTTTCCATAGGGAAGCTGTAAGAATTAAATAAGGTATAGTACTTCCTTTGAAAAGTACTTGGCACATAAAAAGTTCAGTAAGCGTTATTCTTATCTTAGCAATAAAATAGCTAATATGTGCTCTCTTTAAACTCTGGAAATCACCTTTCCATACATACAGTCTATTCCTGTCTATATGAACATATCACTTCGTATCATCTTGATCTTCTGTCTTGCTAACTCTACTTTTTGTATTCATTTTTAATTTTTTTTAATTAAAAAAATTTTGCTGTTGGTGGTGGTGTTGTTGTTAATAGCATATCTTTGTATTTCCCTACTGGTAAAACATGGAATTTTTTAAAGTTTTTGTTTGTTTGTTTTTGTCAGAGAGAGGGGGAGAGAGAGAGAGAGAAGGGGGAGGGCCCAGAACCGTCTCCATAGTTGCACATCATCACTTTTTGATATAGTTTCACTCCACAGGTGGGCTTGAGGCTGCACAGGGCAGGAACCGGGCTGGGGGATTTCCGCATGGGAGGCATGCCCCTTCAAGCTGGGGGCCTCCACCATGGAAAGCATACCCAGGGCGGGAGCAGAATCAGGGTCCTCCAACACAGGGAGTTTGCCCTGGTAAGAATGGAACAAGGGGAACACCCCAGTTCAGCATATGGGTCGGCACTGACCAGGACTGGGAAATGATCCTCAGACCCTGGGGCTGCAAGACCAGTGCCCAACCTGCTGAACCATTTCAGCATCCCCTAAAACATGAAATTTTGTTTGCTTTTAATGGAATGTCTGTATCTTGAATCCTGGGTGACCACTATTTGTTCTTTCTGCACACCAAACTTGTTTCTAATTCAAGGTCTTTATACTTGATTTCCTTGTCTGGAACTCTTGTACCTTAACTTCTGACGGTGGGCTCCATCTTCTTATTCAGATCTCATTTCAAATATCATTTCCTCACAAACGATGTCTCTGATCACCATGCCTAAATAATCCCTCCTCATGCATTACGTTACCTCATTATCACTTGATCAGTTTTATATGCTCCATTGACCATATTACTCTCTAAAATGTTTACTGTCATTCCCCTACTTTAATATAAGCTTCATTAGTGCATGAATCAGGTCTACTGCTTTGTAGGGAATCCGTGACACCTAGAAGAGTGTGCGCACATAACAGGTTTTCAATAAATATCTAGTAAACTTCCCAAAAGCATGCTCTATTTTTAGGTACCCTACCTACTGTGCCTGACACCACGTTTACACCCTGAGCTGGTTCTTAGTAAATGTCCCTTCAAATAAAGGGGACAGAGTTTGTTCAGCTTGTTTGTAGATTGGCATTTTACGGAGGTCACTAGTCATATTAGATGATTTTCTATTCAAAAACAAGGAGCTAAAAGGCCAAGATGGAAATGATGCTTAAGACCCAAGAAAACTTGTGTAGTACAGACCAGAAGTAATGGATATGCTTGAAAGCAGTAATTCAGTTAGGCCTCTATTATCTGTGCTAATGAAGAGAAGCAATGAAGCAGATGATCCATAACAACAGATAATGAAAAACTATTTGCATTTAGCCCTGGGATGCATTATGCAGAGCCCCTAACTTGTAAACAGGTTCTGCTCCAAAAGGTCATTTGTAAATAGGTTATTTTGGACTCGGAATACATTTTCCCAAGAAATAATATAGCTGATTTATAGTGCTTACAATATTTAGAAGCTCAGAAGCAGTTATGCTTCTATACCACTTTAGTAGAGAAAACAGCTTTCAATTTCCAAATAGAAAAGTCTAGAATCTGTTCTTACTGGGCACAAACCTTCTTCTTCCCAACTGGCCCAGAGGGAGCAAACTTTTCTTTGCCCCTGCAACCTGCAGACCCAAAGCAAGCACTATGGTAGCTACAACTCCTGTGAGAGGGGTGGCAGAGACTGATTCTGGGAGGGAAGACTGGGCTTTGAAGTAAAGGTTTGAGGCTCATAGACTGCCATTATCAGAACCCCTCTGGAGCTTTGTGGAGACCCTGTAGGAATGACCACATTTGGTAAAGACAGATTCCCGAAAACTGGGTGCCCAACACAAGGGGTGAGTAGTCTGTGGCAACTAACTTATTGCCCAATGCTTCCAATCTCTGACTAACGTCAGAGCCTGTAGATTAAGAAAAGCAGATAACAAAGTGTTGGCATTTTGAGAAGAGAGAGCACATATAAAAAAGGAGACTTGAACTAGAATGAAATAATTCATAATAACAAAAGCATAAAATAACTCAAATTCTCATCATCTGAAGAACAGATATATAAACTATGGAATACAGACCATTAAACGTATTGAACAAACAAACAACTATAATATATACAGATGTTACATATGTATAAGTGCAATATAACTAAGTAACAGAAATAAAGGGAATAATAAATCTGGAAATGTGGGTGACAGCTAATTATCTTGGGGACTGGGGTGGAATTGGAGGACCATATGGATAAATGAAGGTTATTGTGAAAGACAATGTTGAACAGTGTTAGGGGTTTATTCTAAATGTTCTTTTTTTATCCCCATACTACTTATCTTCTAAACAATGTAATTTATTTTTATTGCTATATGCTTTATATATCACTAAATTTTTAAATGTCATTGTTCCTTTCTTTCTGGTTTGTTAATGATGCTCAGGACATAGAAAATCTATTTTAAATATATATTTTATTTATTTATTTATTTTGACAGAGGAGAGAGAGAGATACAGAGACAGAGAGAGAACTGAACTAGGGGAGCTCCCAGTTCAGCATAAGGTTCCGCACGGCCCGGGATTCGATCCTCGGTCCCCGGCGGTGCAAAGTGAGCGCCTAACCTACTGAGCCATCCTGGCTTCCCCAGAAAATCTATTTTAAATATGTGGTCATATGTGTCTTTGATTACATGTGAGCAATGTTCAGAGGAGGTTAGAGAAAAGGCCATGAGACTACTGGGGGAAGAGCATTCCAGGAAATAGGAATGGGCACTGCAATGGTTCCAAGGTCAAGCTCTGAATTTTTAAGAAAAAGACAAGGAAGCCAGTAGGCCTAGGGTAGAGTATGCAAAGGAGTGAGTAGTAGGAGACAGTCAGGGGACTAACAGAGGCAAGAGTACCTGGGGCCTTGTACGCCATTGTGAAGGCTTTGTCTTTTAGGGTATGTGCGCACACATCTGTACGTGTGTGCATATGTGTGTGCATGCGCGTGAGTGTGCGCATGCGTGTGTGTGTATGTGAAAGAGAGAGAAAGCATGTATATATGAGTGAGAGAGAGAGAGAATGTGTATGTATGAGTGAGAGAGAGAGAAGAGAAGGTTTGGAGAAAGAGAGAGAGAAGGTTTGGGTAAGATGACTTTTATAATCCAACTTAGGCGGTAAAAGAACTACTTTGGAGATTGGGTTGAAAAGAGACTATTGGGAGGAAACAGACAAAGTAGAATCCATTATAATGCTATTACAACAGCTTGGAACTTGGTCACAACAATGGAGACGTTGAAGACTGGTCAAATTCTATAGGATGTGAGACAAAAAGAAGCATCAGGATGACTAAGGTTTTTGGCCTCAGCAACTGGAGCTATGAGTTGTCATCTGCTGAGATGGGGAAGACTGAGAGAAGGATAAGTGTTGGGGAGAGATGATTAGGAATTATGTTTGAACATAGTAAATGTAAGACTTTTTATCAGATTTTTAACTGACATTTTGAAGTAGGCAACATAATACATGCATCTGAAGTTCAAGAGTGAAAGAGACCTAGGATAAAGAAATAAAATTGGGAATCATCAGCATTATAGATGATATTTAGAGCCTTAGGCTTAAATAAGATTACCACATTGTCATTCATCATTTAAATTTATTGCTGAGAATTGAAGGAAAAATTTTACTTCTATATCCATTATTCAGATTAGAAAGAAATTATTCACAAAAAATTTTATTTTCAGTAATTTTTGTCTACTCTCCCCCATAAAGTGTCAAAAGTTAGAACACATAGATAGCTCATATTCAAATTAAATAATATCTCTTTACCAATTCTGCTCAGACTGAATAAAATACAGTTGACCTTGAACAACACACGGGTGGCAGGGGGTGTTAGGATGTTAGGGGCACTGACCTCAGTACAGTAAAAAATACATGCATAAAGTTTGACTCCCCAAAATCTTAACTATTAATAACCTACTGTTTCCCAGAAGCCATACTAGTAGCATTAACAGTCAAAGAACACATACTTCGTATGTCATATGTATTATATATATTGTATTCTTACAATAAAGCAAGCTAAAGAAAACGTTATTAAAAATCAGAAGAGGGAAGCCGGGATGGCTCAGTGGGTTAGGCACACACTTTGCAGCCCCGGGGACCGAGGATCGAATCCCAGCCCCGGCCGTGCTGACCCATATGCTGAACTGGGGAGTGTCCCCAGTTCAGTTCTCACCGGGGTGAGACCCTGGCCCAGTTCCTGCCCTGTGCAGCCCCAAGCCCACCTGTGGAATGAACCTATGTGGAAAAACCAATGATGTGCAACTATGGAGACTGTTCTGGGCCCTCCCCCTTCTCTTTGTCTCTGACTCTGTATCTCTCTCTCTCTGTCAAAAAAACAATAAATAAATCTTTAAAAAAATATATCAGAAGAAAAAGGAAATACATTTATCTATAGTATTTATTGAAAAAAAATGCATGGATAAGAGTGGACCTGATGCAGTTCAAACTAGTGTTGTTCAAGGGTGAAATATACTTTGCTTTAGGTTTTTTTAAATTTATTTGTATTGTTTATTTACTTACTTCTATGATATATACTGCTTTTCAAAATCTAAGTCTCACTGCTTATGGCCCTTTGAATGCTATCAATGATTCACCCTCGTAAAATAAAATTTAATATTTGGAACACACTTCTGTTATCTGTTATTTTATTGTCTAACTAAAATTCCTTCTTCACTGGGCAGTAAATTGCTTCATCTTTATTTAGAGTTGTAATTTGGACTTGAGATAAAAACAAATCCTTCAAAGCCATTAGGGTGCTGACACATAATCTCACCAGTAAAGAGAAAGGCAGAACAGCCCATTGACTGCCTTCTAGTTTCTCAGTTTATTGACATTGTGTTATATCAGTGAACTGTCCTCGCATTTCACAGAGGTAACCTTGTTTTACTAATCTTAGCCCTACATGATCTCCAGAGTATTAAATGATGTTTATCTTCCCTCATACGAATCTAAACACACAAAGAGGACGAATTTTTAAAATGAAATAAGAGCATACTCTAACAAACTGTAAAATCCCTAGTAGATAAAACATCCGTTAATATTCTTTTTGTATCAAATTTGCTAATGTTCCAAAGATCTCTCTGGTGCAATACTATAATTTTTAGATTGGTCACTCCCCTTCAGCACCTTCTCAAATTCCTTTTATCAGGAATGCTGTTCTTTTATGCATTCTTCTCCCAGAGTGTTTTATGTTTTTAAGAATTTGGGGTTTTGAAGATACTTTTAAATATTAATGGTAATCTCAAGTCTTTGATATGCTAACTTGTCCTGTTACGTATGCATCTAAAGTCATTTATTAAAGTAATATTAGGAAATAATTTTTAAAGGCATTTGCTTGGGATTTGAAGTATATTGTTAGGTGTGTATATTATATAAATCTTCAAAAGTTAATACTATATTGTCAGTTTCTCATATAATAAAACTGACTGTCCATACTATAATTACTTCTGCCTATTTTTTAAATATGTAATAGGTTTTGTATTAACTTCTTTATTTAAGTCTATTTCCTCTAAAGCTGTGAGCTAAAAAAGTTCTGAGCACTAGCACTGCTGTGTACTAAAACTTGGCTGAAAAGAGTATAATCTGAAGAACGAATGAACACATGTAATTAGCAAAGGAGATTTCAACCTTCTAATGTCAATGAAAAGTAGACATCGTTTTACTATAAAAGCACTGTTGTTTGTAGAATTTAAATGCATCATCTGTGTCACCTTCAACAAGTGCCTCAACTCTTAGAGTCTTTATTTTTATTTTAATATAATGTCAAGAAGTTCAAATGCGGGGAAAGCCGGGACGGCTCAGCGGGTTGAGCGCTCGCTTTGAGGCCACGAGGACCGAGGATCGAATCCCGGCTCCGGCCCAGGCAGGACCCACATGCTGAACTGGGGAGTTCCCACAGTTCGGTTCTCTAGCTGTCTCTGTCTCTGTCCCTCTCTCTATCTGTCAAAAGTAAAATAGAAATAAATATGCACTGAAGAC